>OZ007512.1:584619-656459 GCA_963931865.1 Axinella damicornis
GGAGGGAGGAGGCGGTGAAGTGGCAATGGGTCTAGTGATGCATACCAGTGACCTCCTGTAGTGACAGTCAGCCAGCAGACTGTTGAACGTGCGTTCTCTTAATCTTGTTTAGCATGGACAAACAGCTCTGATGAAGGCTTCTCGAGGAGGCATCCTTGAGGTAGCACGGCTTCTGGTGGCTGGAAGAGCCATTGCTGACCTCAGGAGCAAGGTATGAACCAGCTCAAACACAACTCAGGCACGGTCAATGATGGACTACCTTAATGACTACCTTTATTGATAAGCCGGGTTGGATTGAGTGATCTACACATTCTGTCATACTGTAAGCAATTCAGCTATAACAAAATATTTGCGGATAGTAAAATGCTCCATAATCTCCCTACCAAGTTATAGTTATTCATGCCCAGGAGGGATGTATCCAATTAACAGTCACGAGCTTTGCGCCCGAGGGTGAGTGACTGTGAACGGGATACATCATGTCTGGACGCGATCTAGTTGCGTACTGCTGTCTTCAAAACTGAATTCTTTTTCTCATGTAGAAGGGGCTTACATCTCTGATGTATGCAATCCAGAGTGAACACGTCATGATCGTGAAGGAGCTGCTGCTTGCCGGAGCTGATACTGCTGCCAGAGACAGGGTATGTGCTTGACTTACTGGGATTGTCATGGAGACAACATGCTTCATAGTTAGGGTGTCTACGGACCTGAGGGTGCTCTGTTAGCCTGCTTTGAAATGCTCTGTATGTACAATGCCAACACTCTTAGGAAGAAGCTTTCCGCATCTTTGGAGGAGAATTTCTGTTTTCAGAAGGAGCCTTCCGGTTTGCGTCAAAGCTGTGCCTTAAAACACTTGTTGGGAAAGCTTTCCGAATCTCAGCATCAATCTTAAAGGCGTGTACTGTAGTGATGAAATCTTTAGGGAGGTGAGAAAGGAAAGAGTTAGGGAGGACGCAGGGTAATGCAGTACACTAAATGGATGCTACTGTTACTCTCATGTTGACAGAGTGGTCGCTCCGTGATGGATATGGCCAAGGACAAGGGGAATGAAGACATTATTGAACTGCTCAGCAGACAGACAGCTGTGACCAATCCCAACGTGAGTTGTGGGAAGGGGGAAAAGCTGTTTCCATGTCCAGTTCCAGGCAATGCATGGAAGTGCTTTTGACTTTGAGGTATTGGAACACTGATCAGATGTGTTCATGCAGGGCCGACCACCTCTGACCCGTGTAGGGACAACCCCATTTTATTGGGGGATGCTTAATTCAAAGGGTAGTGCAAATGCTGATTGCTGAGCTGGCAATCCTCAGGCATCCATCAGATCTCCCTGTGGAGGGTGTGTGTAGGATGCTGGATGTCAGATGCCGTTCTTTTCTACACTTTGCAGGATCCATTTGTGCAGCTGCTGTCCGGATACTTGCAGCAGAAGACAGTGATGGACAGGGGAGCTGAGGTGTGTGCATGCATGACCAATAGATCTAGACCAGAGCTCAACATTCACGCACTGTGCTGATGTCAGCTAAATTCGGAGGCTGTCACCGTAGCAACTTTATTGTTGTGGACATACGTATTACCTCATTTTCTGCTGTTTCCATGGCAGTGTGGGCCTGTGTGGTCGGTACCTTTGGCCTTGATTGTTGCTAAGCGCGATGCAACTACGTAATCATGCATTCACATCCATATTGGTTTAACAACCAGCTTTGTCAGACCACAGCTGCAATAAACATGACAGCTGTATTAACACTACATGCACAGTGACAGATGTGGCAAGGTTGACACTGTGGGAGGGGGGTGGCAGGTGACATTGAGGGAGTCATGTAACTTTGAGGAAAGATACTTGGCCCTCTCCCGCTTTTCCGTACGACAAAAAGCTGGGCGGGGCCTGGGAACGAGGCTAGCAATTCAGCAGTCTGTTACAACTTCACTTTCACATTCTATACTTTGTTTCGTCTTTCCCAGGGTCCTGATGTCGGAACTCGTAAGCCTAGCCCGAGGCTATCCAGGAAGAAGGAGGTGACAGTCCCCGTTCCAGTCCATGCCCCGCCCCGTCCCACCGCTGACGATAATAACACGCTGAATGACCAGCTGTCCAAGTGCTGGAAGAGGATTGCGGATTTGGAGACACGGATTCACGACCTCACTCTACAGGCCACAATGGTAAGACCCACGGTATGTGTGACTTTCCTTAGAGGCATACGCTACCATACAAACTCTGTTAGTGCAGTTACTCCATATTGTGTGCACATGAACTAGGTCATAATCATCGAGCTGGCCCAAATGTCCTTTATGTTGCTGTGTCCTTCATTCACAAGTTACGTATACGTAAATAGTGTGTGACTGCTGGCAGTCACCAATCTTCCTCACTGCTTGGTCAACATTCGAAAACACAAGCACAGTGACCATCAGGTACTGCCCATAGGGCGGATATGTTAGTCTGAGCTTTCTAAAGTGCACCTGGTTTTATCAGGTTCTGCACCAAGACACGGTACTATATTGTTTGCCTTTGTTCAGATGGAACTGTATTTGTACCGTAGTGTACGTATCAAGCGCCCACCCCCCTCTTCACGCGAAAGTTACTGCACAGGGTCCAAAAGCAGTGTAGTAAGGGCCCACCCATCACAAAAGTTTTGAGCAGCATTTCTTAAACTCTGGGCGCGGTTGTGCATTCAAAAAGGCCATTTTACAGTGAACTATGGCGTGCTTAAAGACGCTCGATCAATTTCTTAGCATGAAAAATTCACTTATATATTCATAGCCGGTCATTGATTTCACAGCTTACCACAGCGCTTATTGTTTATACAGTGCTGAATTGGTGGGCGGATACTACATGCCTAAGTAGTCTGTGTACTATCTAGCGCCCACTCCCCTGTCCAGCAGCATTCTATTGTCCCCAAACCCTGGGCGCTTAATACGTACTCTACGGTATCAACGTTCAGAATTATGGACGTGCACAAACCGGTAACCCTTTTCCTGGATCATTCACATCTGTACATTATATTGCAGGAACTTCCAGAATCAAGTGACCTCTCCTACCTGGATAGAGGAAGACTGGAAGAAGAGTACCGAAAATTGAAGGAGCTCAAAACGAAGGCCGAGCGTTATGCAATTGAGGCCAAGCAGACTGCTCAGAGGCTCAGCGCCGAGAATTTCAAGCTGAAGGAAGACCTGAGTCGAGAGCGGCACCACAATGAGCTCACACGTAAGAACATGATTCGAGAGATGGAGCAGAAGATGGACAAGAGTGCCACGGCGCTCGACCGAGCGGACGCCAGACTAGAAGTGTTCGAACAGGAGGTGACAGAAAGAGCATTGCAGATGATCCGACATATGCCCACCCCTGCCATGGCAATGCCACTATCAGAAGGTGATCTGAACTAGTGGTGCAGTAAGCCCTATAGGATAAGTGCGTGCAACGTTGTACTATTGGAGTAAAGTGGTCGTATGTACCCCACACCCCACTGCCTACACCATGCTGCCAAGATGTAGAACCATGTTGGAGTTGCAATCTCTTTTGCAACGTTATCATATGATTAGATTTTTGGATGCATGTCATTGTAAGATGCGTAACCATTACTTAAAACTATAACTAAATGTACGTACGTAGTGAAGTTATACTTGACCCACTCTGTGAAAATCAGCCATTCTATGAAAACCATTTAGTTACAACCTTGTTCATTACTATACATATTATTGCCCCCCCTTTTTACCGGCAGAGCTATTCCAGCCTGCACGAATGAAGGAGTTTATTCTCAATGAGAGTGTGAGAGCTAACGTTGCCCTAGTGGGTGTGGCCGGACTGCCGTACTCCGGTAAATCAACTCTGATACGCAATGTACTAGAACTCAAACATAGTGGGAAGTCACACGGCGGTCTTGATGCTTTTGAAGCGGTGGTACTGAAAGATAAATTGAACAATCACTGCCAGTGGACTGCTGCAAAGAAGGAAGAAGCTGAAGTGATGATAGTTTCTGCTGCCTTGGCCCAAGTATTTGCTAAAACTCAGAGCTATCCATCATTCCAAGAAAGCGATCAAAGTGGTAGACGACGTCGGCCTTCGGAAACTGCTCAAAGTTTTGGTGACCCGAACATTGACCAATATTTTGACGAGTGCTTTGTTGGTGTCAGAAAGTTGATGAAGAATCCTGTTGACCAACAAAAGCTTGTGTCTGCATCGCTGACGTTGCTGAACATTTGGGACGTGGGTGTAAGCAGAGGGGTATTTGGAGTACTAGCCAAATTAGCTGGAAAATTCCAAAATCTGTTGCTGTTGAATGTGCTCAGTCTGGAGAAAGACTGCGATCATTTATACAAGCCACCATATTTGGGAGATAAGTACTATAAGGGTCGATACGGTCCAAGAGGAGATGATAAGAGACTTATGATGCTTCTGACTTCCCTGCACTACTTTGTGAGGTGCATCTTCCTGACCAACTGCACACCACAGAGTACCATTGTGGTCGGCACCCATGCAGACAAGTTTGCTGATGGCAACGAATGTGGTGAAAGAAAGGCAAAAGTTTACCAAAGTGTAAAGGCCAGAGCAGAAGGGCTTGGTATTGCAAAGGCAATTTCCCCCCAAATGTTAGCTGTTGATGCCCGGGAGTGTACAACTGTTGTGAAAGATGTGAGAGCAGCTCTTGAAGAAACAATCGAGAGAGACCGTCGGTTTGAAGAGGATATTCCGTTGAGCTGGATCTTCTTGCGATGTGTCCTGCACCGGATGAACAAAATGTATATGACGAAGAAGGAGCTCACAAGCATAGCAATCAAGTGCGGGCTTAAGAGTGGCAGTGAGGTTGAAGAATTTTTGAAGCTGTTTCTAAAGTGTGGATCGATTCTCTATTCTCCTACTGAGGATTGTCCAGTGCTGCACGACTGTGTCATACTGCAACCAGTTGCGTTCATTCAGGGCTTTGATCGACTCTATTACGTGGAGTATGATAAGGAGATCCCAGCTGATCTCGCAGACCATGTTAGGAAAACCAGAAATGGCTATGTTACAGAGCAGCTTGTGAAGCACACATGGCCTAAGGAGCAACAGCTTTACCTTCAAGTGCTAAGAGGTTTTGGGTTTCTAGTTGAAGTCAGTGATATTCACGATCTACATTGTCCGCTTGGTGTTTCCAAATGCTACTTCATGCCAACTCTACGACCACTCTATTACAGCAAGCTCCCATCCCCTGATTCAGAATCTCTGCTGGTGGTCACATCCAACTTGGACATCATTCCGTATGACCTGCAATCCCAGTTCGTTATCCACATGATCAGCACATGCAAAGGAGACATCAAATTCCTCCCAACCGAGCATTTCAATACACTTCACTTTCGGTGGAGCAAGCCACCAGAAGCGTCATCACGCAAGGTCGTATCAGCAGATATCTGCATTCGATTTCTGGGTGAGATTGCAGAATTGGAGGTGAACATGGATTTGCAAGATGATCGTCTCGGCACAATATGCAGCATCATGAAGACGGCTTGCATCGACATTTTCGAAAGAATGACGAAGGAGATTCCCAGGATGAAATACCAGTTGGGGTTTGTTTGCCCCAAGAGTGAAGCCGCACAGCTGCATTATCTGCATTTCAGAGTGGGGACCGGGAGCCAGCGTCTTTACTGCTCCAGGTGTGGTCACCACCACACAGTGACTCCTCAGAAGAAGATCTGGATGGAAGCCGGTGTTGAAGGTGCACTGAGCCAGCTCGGGAGCTCAGATGGTAGGTGACTAATAGTTTGATGTAAAGTCCATGAACGTGACTAGGACAGAATTTAGGCTAAGGTTGGAGTCAGTATTAACCGGATTGGAGTCGGATTAGAGTCAATTTAGGGATGTATACAAGCGTGTATATAAGGTTTGAAACGTTAGTTTCTTACTTGATTATTACTCGAAATGGTGATGTACCAACAACTGGATGAACATTGGTATCGACACCAATACTATATAAGTATCACCATAGTACCAAGCTATACCGGAAAATATCACAAGTTTGTTGCTGTAGTATTGTTACGAGTGCGAAGCACGAGTAACAATGCCGAAGGCGACAAACGAGTGATATGTTTCCGGTACAGCTTGGTACTATGGTGATACTGATTTTATCATACAAACCTGGAATTTCATTGCACATTCCTCTACCAATGAACGTGGCAAATGCGCGTTAGCTATATGCCATAGCTTGCTTGGCGAATGGCGACAATACTGGTTGCCAACACCCTTCGTGTTAGTACGGCGAGCTACAAACACTTGGGCGAGAAGACCTGCGTACCAAGCCCAAGGTGGAGCCACGCTGATAACTAGCAGCTGTACGGTCCATTATAAACGGGATGCCCGAGTATACGAACGAGTTCAACCTCGACTTCCGGAAGTATCAAGATGTAAGTCAACCCTCTTCAGGAGCTCAAAAGGTAGTCAGCACCAGCTAGTCCAGCTAGTCTCTGACCCGAAACTGTCACTGATTTGCTGTAGCGCATGTGACTTACTGTACATAATACGGATATCTCGCGTGACCTACAGTACTAATACGGATTTATCACGTGACCTTCAGTACAACATATTATAGAGTATTCCATTCACTTACTAAAGCAAGAGCTTTTGGACATGCTTGATCTACCTTCGCTTGCACAGCGTAGACTGCACACAAGGCTGTGCTATGTGTATAAGATAGTCCACGGGCTGTTGTACTTTCCCCCTGATGTTGTTGTACCTAGCAGCGCTTTATCCCACAATCCTCGTTCACATTTATTATATCAACCATTTGCACATACTAATTCATATTTGCATTCCTTTATACCTAACTCTATTTCAAATTGGAATATGTTACCAGATTATGTTGTTTCCTCCCCTTCATTTACCTCCTTTAAATATAATCTTTCATTGTTTACCTTGTAGTAGGGTACACTACTTATTAGCGCAGCTATTTGTGTATCCTTGTTGTATCATCCAACAGAAGTTTCATAGAAAAAAAAAAAAAAAAAAAAAAAAAAAAAAACATTCGTTGGTTGGTGTAGAACTTTAGTAGGCTGGCATTGTGGTGTGCATGTGTGTACGGGTATGTTTTCCCTTACTTGAGCACAATCAAGCAGACATGGTATCAGATTATTATCCGTATCAGCCATCAGACATAACAATTATTGGCTATCGGAATATCGGCTTATGGGTGCATCACTGCATGGACTGCTAAACCACCCTGTGTAGTACGAACCTATATACTTTTGTTTCTCTTCAGATTCGGTAACTCATGCTGAAGTTGCTGCCATCGCTGAGAACCTTTCGCACCTAACTGGGGAGAAGCAGCTCGAGTTTGCCGACCGTCTTCACTTCACCACGAATGAGGTGCACGCCAAGCTGCAGTACTGCCCTCCTGATGAGTTGCTGCTCATATTACTGCTGGAGTGGCGAAAACGATACCCCGTGAACAACAAAGCTCTGCTTGCAAAGGCCTTGGCAAGGTGTGGCGAGTACGCTGAAGCAGCAAAATTGGATTCATCAGGTTAGCTGTCATTATGAGCTTCTGTTGCTACTGCTATTAGCCCTTTAAGACCTAACGTTGCATATCTGCAACGTGAGACTTTCAGCTTCATGATGTCACATCCGGCAATGTCCTTGGGAGATAGGCTCTGCGCCAGCAGAAAGGGCGGGGCAGGGGAGGTGGGTGGTTGCACCCAAAGGGTGCAAACAGCATGGCCGTGTCTGGGCTCAGCTTTGAACAGCCCTTGGTTGGAGCCGGGTAGGCCATTTCTCGGGTTTTAAGCATAAATGGACTTAGAAAGTAGCTGTCTTGCCTTGTAGGCCCTCCATTTCCAGTGTTCATGGTCCGTTTTTTAGCTACGGCAGGTTGGCCACTTCTCGGGAGGCTTGATTGCAAGTTCGTTAGTTGGTGGGTGTGGTTAAGTCACGTATATGCTTAGTGTAGCTGAAATTACCTGTGTGAGCAGCTTCGAGCCCAGCAACGCCAGGGAACAGAAATTAGGGTATGTTTAAGTGTTCTATAGACTGAAAATGACCTATAGAGAAAGAAATTTAGGCCCTAAAGAGTTATACATTGCTGTCCTCTCCCTCTCGTCCCACACAGTGGTGGTGATGAGTCCTAAACATGGCCGAGTCTCCAGCCCTGAACCTCTCTCTGACAAAGACCTAGGAGCTATCACACAGACTGTGAGAGACTGGAGAGATCTTGGACTGTGTCTCCAGATCAGCGAGGACAAACTCAATGAAATAGACCGAGCCCACAGAAGCAACAGTGAGCGATGCTCCTCCATGCTGGTACTGTGGCGTGATGACATCGAAGCTAGGCCTTCATCGGAGTCACCCAGAGAAATATTGGCTGGAATTCTTCAAAGATTGGGATACGACAGACTTTCAGAGTTTCTGACGACCGAAGTGGATCCCGATTTCCTTTTCTTCAAGTGACATTCAGTAGCTGAACACTGTGCTATGATCGCAAGATTCCAGTTGGACATTTTTGCGCCAGCTGTGCTTACCTGATGATAATAATCCTGCTGGCGTCATCATCCCCTCATACATTATACATGATCATGCAGGCTTTGAGACATTGCATGAATATTTATTTGTGTTTCTCCTCCATTAATTAATTAGTGAGCTGAAACCCACACAATTATGTGTTAACAGTATGCATTACCACAGTTCTGCAGACGTGACTGCATGACTGTGCATGTAATTCTATTATGCTCATGATTCTGCTACTTAGCTATATTATGAATGTTATAATTATTATTACTCTCAGTCACAAAATGCTTTGCTCATTCTGTGTAACATTGTATCAAGGCTTCACTGCCCGTCCTCAAATTGGATTTCCCAGATTCACTCTCCCGATGCTGTTGCTACTTCATTCATTCCATCATGTGTGTTCCAACTATATGTGTGCACAATACAATGTCGTTCCTGCTTGAGAGGGTGATGACAAGCACCATCTGAGATGTCAAGGTTGTAAAAAAGCAGTGAAAAATAATACTGCTGTTTTGTGTGAAAACTGTCGTACATTATAGATTCACACAATTTTTACTAGCCTCGATATCTCTGAAAACCAATTTTGGCCATTTAGTGAGTGCATTAATCTCTAGTGAGCTAGATCATGTGACTAAGAAAAGGTGCATTGTGTCCCAGGTATAATACTTGTGTGAATGCATCAAGTGAATAGAAATGGAACCTCACCCCCTTCGAAGAAATGCCTGAAAATTGGAGAAACTCAATTCTTGAAAATCTTCTGAAACATTAATTTTAGAACCAATTCCCAGTTCCGTTTTTACTTGATGCGTTCACATGCACATGCATGCAAGATCCTTGCAGATGCACAGTATACCTCATGCACAGCCTATAGGCCTGTGCAGCAGTGTTTATATCTGAATGACGTCCTGTGCAAAGCCTTTTAACAAATGACATGTATCTACCCCAACAATACAACACAACTGACTGATGTACCAAAACACCTGACTATTGTGCGTTGCCGACATAATAATGGTCATTCCTAGCTGTGGTATACTAGTCAATTAAGTTAGTGTAAAATTACAAACTTAGGCCTGATCCTCTGCAATATACCACAATAACAAAATTCATGTGTAATTGTTTCCACAGTCCACTCAGTTGTATACTCTTGATTCTGAGAACTCGCCCTCTTTAATTGTTTATCCAGATTTGTTATTATAATATATGACGACAGTGCATGGCTCTCAGTCTGCATGGTGCATAACACCCATAGTTATAATAAAATGCCATTGTGTCGTCTATTTGAGGTTTCACTTATATACTGTACCATGCTGTGCCTGATGAATATCCATGCTCGAGGATCAGAAGTGCTTAAAATCGGCCAGGCTATATAATTGTACGGTTGTAATAACAATGTCCATGTGTTATTGCAAACATGGACAATATTGTGGTCCATACGTTTATTGCAAACGTGGTGAAAATAATGAGTTCAAATGTTAACTGTATAAGTCTCTAGCAGATCCATCAACTACGCATGCGCAAAATCGTAACCCAACCCTAACCACACCCACAAATGTGCACTTCGAACATGCAGCCCTGTGCAAGCAAGGAGTTTGGAGCGGATGAGCGTTTGATAGCTGAGACAGAAGGAGCTGGCATTTGCTGAGTCCCCATGCATGAACTTGGCCTGGACCCCAAACTAAACTTCGAACCCCTCGACTGCCTTGTCTTGGTAGTCATTCATTTGTCTATTCAGTTTGCATGTATTTTGTAGCTACTGCACCCACATAACTACACCATATGCATGTATGTTATGATCCAGCTGTCAGCAGTGTCAGCCTTCCATTACAAAGCTCACTTGTTGATGACGATGGCATATGTACACACGATGGTCTCAAATCATATTAGTGTTTGCAAACAGTAGCGGTATGTATGCATCTTCTTTCTTCTGCCACCCACACTGGCCAAAATGTTACTTGCTGATTTACGTTGTACTCCAGGTAGTAGCTATAGGTTGCCAGTCAACAAGCCATCTGTGTAAAGAAATTCAAGAGAAAACTCTAGCCTAGAATATAACGTTCTGAAAGGGGGTGTCCCACGTAGGTTGTGGTACATTGTTTTGCACAGTATATCGACATCTCTGATGTATGCACAGCCAAGTGTGCATGTGCATCATCCCCCCCCCCCCCCCCCCCCCTCCTTCCCCCCCCACTTCCCCCCCCCCCCCCCCCCCCCCCCCCCCCCCCCCCCACATAGGTGGGATGCTTTGGCACCGACTAGAGGGGGTGGCAGTGTGACAAGATCACATACGCTGCAATTTCGTTGATTCTACCATTCAAGTTCTCCATGGGAGAAGGCTTCTCTGCACTTTCAAATTATGGATCCCCAATAATATAGTACAGACTACTAGCGACTTACCAGACTCTCGCTCATGCACGGCAGAGGAGTCTGGTCGACGACATACAACTTGTTCTTAGGGGCAACCACAGCACTTCTTTATACAGCACGTTGATTAGTAATCTGCTTGCGGGTTTAGTGCACTTAATGCCTTGGGAAAAATGTGCTGTATATGGAAGTGCTGTGGTTTGCAGCTACTTATTGGCCACCTCAGAACAAGTCATATATGGGCAGTCGACCAGACTCCTCCGCTGTGCGCGAGTGTGGTGACCGAGACTATACAATCTTGTATACTGAGTACAATAAATTATGTAATATGCAGCATCACTGAGAATATCAGCGAATGCAGACTTATCTACCGGACTCAACTACCAGGTAGGAAGTCGATAGAGTGATTTGAACCTCAGTACAGTAGCTAGTACTTTGGAACAGAAATGGTGGGAAATCATACTCAATTCATGTAATATCCATCTCTGTACCTCATGACAGCTTCATCGCTTCTGTATACAGCTTCACCAGCAGTTGTTCAGCTTCAGCGTTCCTTCTCAGGACAGTCCTCAGGGGCGGATGCAGGATTCTTGAAAGGGAGGGGCTAATAGCACGCTGCCGAAGGCAGCGTATAGAGGCGCGTAGCGCCGATCAGTCCGCGCGAAGCGCGGAAAAATTTTTCGCCTTCATTTTTCAGTTGTCAGGATGGGCTCTCGTGGCACTTTCGTGCTTTGCACTGCAAGTTCCAGATGTATGAGTAGCAACACGAGTTCCAGGATCGATGTTGAGGAGAGACTCCGCGCGAAGCGCGGAAAAATTTTTTCACCGTCATTTTTCAGCCATCTAGATGGGCTCTCGTAGCGCCTTCGAGTTTTTGCACTGCACTCGCTGCCTTCTGGTTCCCGTGTCATCCGTGAACGTCTTATCCTCGACGTGAAAAGGTAAATGTGACTAGTCATGAATCACCAATTAATGTCAAGTCCGACGAAGATTCGCCGTGCACGTGGTCTGAACTGAGAACCCGGTTTTCGTCCCCAGCACGAGTTGACTCTGTATCTGATTCATTCTGACTGTCACAAGCTGTTTCCGTTGGAAAAAGTCCAGCACTGAGCTTCCTTTCAACTTCTTTGTTGCTGATTCCACTGTAAGTCGGGTACTCGTGTAAATAAGGGGTGTGGTCGGAACTGGAAAGGGGGGGGCTACAGCCCCCTGTAGCCCCCCCCTGGATCCGCCCCTGGTCCTGTGTGCATACTTTGCCCACCATTGTGCTTATGGGGGTGTGTCGTACTGATCTGCGCATGCGTAGTTGGTGGATCTGCGGTCCTACATGCGCGTGCATTCCCGTGCGTACCTATACCTAAAGTATATACTTGCGGATATATGCACCACCCAAGAGGGGCGGGGTCCTGCTATTCATAATAAATGTCATTGTGTCGTCTATTTGAGTTTGAAATGCTAATCGGCCATGCAAGCGTTTACTTCAGCTGTCCATGTCCTTGCCATGCTGGGCTATTGTAGGATTGTTGCAAAACATGGATCACAATGGTCCATGTTTACTGCAAACGCACAATCCTCATGCTACCATATACACCCCATTTGTTACCAGCTGTTGCACGCCCCCTTGCCGTTAGGGTCGATGGCGCCCTTGATAAGTGGTACCGTATATCTTCTAAAAATTCGGCATTCCTAATTATTCGGCACCCCTCACGCAAATGGGAAAAATTGTTTCTAATTTCGGCAAGGGAAGATTTTTTTTTCCAATCATTTCGGCAAAGCTTACGAATAATTAATAAAACCCGCCGAATTTTTAGAAGATATACGGTAATAGCTGAGTCGCTTTGTACAAGTTTGCTAATCCTGTGCCCTTGTGAGACAGGCGCTGGACATCTTGAGATCATGACTATGTGGGGCTCACTCAGGCTCACCCCAATGAACCGCCATCTGGTGCTCACTCTTCGCATCATCACCATGATTGCTGTTATTTGTTGGGTGGTGTACGCGTATCTATGGGTGCGCCAGCCACTGATTACTATTAACGTCAACGAAGGGAGGATTCTGTATTTACTACAAACAGAGGAGTGTCTTCCAAGTCATCTCGAGTCTGTTCTTGGAAACTCATCCACATGTCAGTGTGATGTGGTAGTACTGAGCTATAAGAGGATTTGTAATGACACATCCTTGTCTAATGTGAGATACCTCTTCAACCAGTCCACCACATGGACAACTGGGAGAAATCTATTGTTTTATACCAACATACATCACAGATCCGATAGTTACCTATACTATATTCTGATGGACGATGATATTCAGCTTGGTTGGAAACGAAACGTTTCCAGGATTGAGGATCCTTGGAGGAGCTTTGAAGAATTCTTATTAAGGGTACAACCAGCAGTCGCAGCGTTACCTCTTTCTAAAGACGTTGAGCGTGGACCCATAAAATGTCATGGAAAGGAATACAGCCCCACGGTTTGGTTTGATGCTGCTTTTAATGCTTTTCACTTTAAGGCAGTAGATCATGTATTACCATACTCGGATCGCTTTGATAATACAAGCTGGTGTTATTCACAGCTGTATAACATTGTTTGGTGTGAAGTAGTCTTTACTGGCCATGTAGTGATGCACAGAGAATTAATTGCTTTCAACAATAAGCATCGTCCATACCCCACAACTGGAAAACAAGCATATGATTCGATTATTCCTGTGATTTTGAAAGACATAAGAGAGAGAATTCCTGGAAATTGCCGAAACTCATCCTTGATATGGGAATGGGAGAGAGGAAAATCTGGTTATGGAATGATGCGATCTTCAACATACTGTCTTCTACCTCCATTGCCAAACCAGCCTGTAACTGCATTATGTTAAAGTTGTACCAATGTTATAATGTATCATTGTATCTTATGTAATTATAGACCTATGTTGTAATTATAACATCTGTGAAAATGTGTGGAGATGTAGGGATAGCAGATCAGCAAAAAGTAAGAAAACAACGTAGGGGTGATGGCATAAAATAGTTCAGTATACAACCCCATCTTACATATCTTTCCAAATAATACAATCATGCATGTATATAATATATGTAAGGGGTTGATGTATGTATAATTACACTGCCCTGTTTTATGCCATCATCCATATATTCCTAGTTTCCTTACTTTTAGCTGCTCTGTTATCTCTACAGCGCATACATTTTTAGCACTAGTCTTGTTTACTTCATTTTTGTAGCAGCATAAATTATTATATACTTGATAGCATTCACAATGCACACAGTACACAATTTGAGTTCAAAGTTGCTCAGTCCGCATGCGCATGCGTACAAATAAAGAAAATGGTGTCATAATGTAAAACTTTATTTCAACAGGGTAGCCCTTCAGCTATTTGTGCCGATCTTCCAGGGGCCCTGCATGTGCACTATCTTTTCCATCTTTTACTCATGTGACTCCAAGTGCGTAATTATACACACCATTATATAACTTTATCATTAACTATTAAATGGAAAACACAATTTGAAGCCTCCTAATAATAAACCAAGGTGTGTCTGGATATAGCTATAAAGATACAGACTTCACAAGGGCTGATCAATGAAACCGACTGGAACTCGAGATGCTCTCTGATGATGTTGACAGAACAGTCAAACGCTGGACAAGAAAGTTCCTGAAGGTTTGCATACCTCAGCAGGACATACGAAGGAAGCCAAACCTTCCATGGCTAACTAGCAGCAACATCAGATATAATTATGAGAACAGTATATTTTCAAAAAGCAAAAAGCATTCGAAGCCCTTCACATTTTGCTGAGTACAAGAGAGTGCGGAATGAAGTGACAATATAGTGGTACACTATACCGGTTAATTTTTAGCAAATTAGCTATTAATTTTGTTGAGACAGTTGCATGACTACCTACCACAAGCCTCGTTCCCAGGCCTACCCCGTTTTCTCTGTTCTTCGGTTTGCATTGATGGATGCGGAGGAGCGGCGCGTATTATTGTCAACACAAACCGAAGAACAGAAAGAACGGGTAGGCGAGGCTAACCTTCCATTGCTAATTCAAAGTTAGTGGGTAGCTAGTGAAATTAACTCAAGTAGCTATTACTCAAGTATCAACTCCCACTGAATTCTTTTCAAGAGCATGAAGGTCGACGTCACTATAGCTCCCACTATGAGGTTGTAACCAGATACCTAGGAATGACTATTGTATTATGTCACAACATTTCAGACATTTTTGTGTACGTTTAGTTAGCAGTCATGAAGTTGTGTTGTTGGGGTAGATACATGCATGCACGTCATTTGTGAAAGGCTTTGCGTAGGACATCATTCATGAATGATACTTCTTTCAGATAATGATGTACATGCATGTACTACTATACACAATAACAAAATCCATGTAATTGTTTCAACAATCCATTCACATTATGCAGATGGTCCACTTCCCATTGAAAATACTGAAACTTTCTCTCTACTGTCAAAACCTTGCATTCCATGACTTGCTTAACCCTTTAAACCCGATAGTACACTTTTGTGTACAATTTAGTAGTGCGAACTTCTAAGGCTTCTGTTTGTCGGGCAGCGATGTCTAACGGCTTTATGCCGCTCCAGCTGATTGGTAAGTACTCTCCCGCTCTGTAACTACAGTAGTAAAGGCATGCTAAGATGTTGAGCGTTGTTGTGGGCAGCTGTTTGAGCAGCGCTGAGTCGGCCATTGATGGCCGTTCAAAGGGTACGAACAAAAAGGCTTATGCCGCCTTCGTTCTGTGGTTACCTGAAGTAGCGCTCGCGTCGTGAGTCACTATTGGTCTCCCCCATCCAGCAGCAGAGTAAGCAGCAGCAGACTTCAGCATCTTCGAAGAGAATGACCGCTTTAGTTCAGCATCTCGAACATCGGCCCCGCACGCAACTCACTTAGTATTTCGCCCCGCCCAGTTCAACCCACTCTTTCCTGTCTAGATAAACTGTGAAAGTGTCATTAGTAATGACCACCCGGGGCATCCCCCCGAGCTTAGTCTACCTAGCCCTGCAAGTAGTTCTAGTGTGGTTTTACTGCAGCCAAATAGACCACGGTGGTGAGTAGTGTCAACCTATAATCTATTTCAGGTGTTAAAGAGTTAATTGCAGCATGCAACTGTGTCGAGTTGTGGTTATCAAAAGGACACAATGTACCATAATATAGTGCTGGAGGCTTTTATCATAGAGTCGGTATAGACTCTATATGTAGGGATACAACGGACACACAATATATATATAATATTATAAGCTAAATTAAATACCAAAAAAATCTTTCAAAATCTCTCTAAATTTCAAACATGGGCAGCAAATAAGCCTTTATGACAGCTTATTATTCATCTTCGAGTGTTTTCCTGGCCAAGAAGACTCCCAGTGTCGTGAATAATGCTTTCGACAACTTCCTTTGGGCACGTTATAATTATGATATAACAGGTCACATCTGGACATATGAGCCAAGATGGCTGGAAGTAATACTATGTGGATTCGTATCAGTACTGAATAATCATTATGGTTGTCACGGTTAAGGACTCAAGCATCTCAAATCTCAAAGTGGTGCATTGTGGCTTAGAGTCAGCTGTCTCCAGCATGAACAGAAAAAAAAACAGACTTCACTATATAGCTGATATCGATATCAGCTTAATTGAGATTGTTTTGCATGCCAGTTACTGATCCCATAAATGCTTCAGTGATCAGCACTTTGCCTTGACAACAAATGTTTTTCAATCTTAAGGGGGTCCGGATCCGATAGGCAGTTTTTTGTTTTCTATTAAAAAAATCCATAACTCGATCCTTTTTGGTCAGGAGTTTTTGCTTGAGACTTCAATCAGTGTATGGTGTTACATGTTGAACTACACCCTTGAAAGGTCTCCTCAGCTAACCCCCAGTGGCGGATCTAGGGGGGGGGGGCACCGGGGGCCGGTGCCCCCCCCCCTTTTGCTTCTTCATCACTTTATTTTCCTCCTTACTAACTTGCTGCCGCTACGTTGCAACTCCTGGCCTGGCCTCCTCAGCTCGCAATATCGTGCGTTGCCTGAAACCGAACGGCTTGGGAACGAGACCACGATCTAGTATACCCCTCCGTGTATGTACGTATTACGTTCGTGAGCGAAATTTGAGCAAAGAAGCTCATGACCTGCAATCCTCGTACATCTGGAACTTGCAGTGCAAAGCGCGAAGGTGCCACGAGAGCCCATCCTGAGAAGTGAAAAATGAAGGCGAAAAATTTTTTCCGCGCTTCGCGCGGACTGATCCGCGCTACTAGCCTCTATGCACTGCCTCCGGCAGCGTTTAATATATGGTGCCCCCCCTTTTCATAAATCCTGTATCCGCCCCTGACCCCATACTATAGATATAAGTGGACCTGCCCATTATTGCTAGAACAGTCATATATGAAGTAGTGTTTACACTGTGGGGTTTCACAACTTTCCACAGGGGGAATTCCTATAGGTATGAAGAGTGCAAGGTTGGTATAGTTTGGTGAAAATCAGTGATCATTGATCTTTTAAAAAAGAATTTTAACAATAATGGGCAGGTCCACTTATCTATAGCATGGGGTTAGCTGAGGAGACCTTTCACTGAAAGGTGTATTTCAATGTGTACATACACCATACAAAGTTTCCGCAAACCTCTTAACCAATTAATAGTTACGGATTGTTTTAGAAAACGAAAAAACTGCCTATCGGACCCAATTTCATGGTATCTGAGAACTCTCCTCCTTTGTTTATCTAAAGACTGCCGTACTTTGGGCATGCATAGTTACAGTGCACAAGTGCATTATACTTATACACGCCCAGTTTTTGATCACTTACGGTATGAGAACGGACTGTAAGTGGTCAAGAACTGCCGGGAATGAGGCTAGGTGGGTTAATTGTGCACTTCGTACACTTAAGCTTGAAACTGAGCTATAATTATTATAACCTTGTGCGTGCCTTCTTTTGACGATGCTTAAGGTTTGCTAAATCAAATTATTGCTGGATGGATAGGGAGAGTTGGCATTCCCTCACTTAACTTTTAAATCTACAATCAGTCCTGGTTAGGTCAGCAATAAAAATGGTTTTTGGGGGGTGGTTATTCAAATGCCTACATTGTACCTAAGCATACGTATATTAACCGAACAAGTTAGCTACACTTACAAAAACAAAAACATAAACTTTTCCAAAGGTATAAAAACACACTACACAACAGTACAAGATGTTGCTAAAATAATCGACGTGGATATTGGTCCGGCAGGAAGTACATACTTTAGGTATAGGTACCGGAAACGTGCGTGCGTCTTGAACTGGCCCTGGCCCTAATATACCCTCTAATTAGCCCATTGCCGTACTTCCTGCCGGACCAATATCCACTTCGTAAAACAATATTTAGCTGCGAGTATACACAGTCATGAAACAAGGAGCAATTAAGAATTGCAGCATGACATAATCTGTCAATGATCAGTTCGCTGCATCATCATTAATGGGCTTGTATTCAGGGTGATTGCGTCGTGGACATGTGCAGCTGTGTACAAACGTAAGAATCAAATACACCAGGGCTGCTATTCCACATAGAGCGGTCGAGGCAATCCCGAAGCCTAATTCGTCTTGAGAAGAGATGTACATATCACTGTCCATGTATTGTAACCTATCTGATAGTACGCCAACGCTGGTCAATTGAAGAGCCGTCGCTAGAAGATAGCACGAAAAGGCGATAGATGGTACCACCACGGTATTAGCGCAGCATTTCCTCAGGAGACAAATCTTCTCTAGCACTCGCAGTGGCTTGACTACTGAGATGATGCTCGTGGCCACCGTGGTCAATATAATGCCCGCGTCTGAACGTGCTTCCCCATCCTGTCTGTTCATATACTTTACTATCTGCAGTGCCAAGTGAGTGACTGCCGACCCCAGTGTCACCAGGTTTAGCAATAAAAGGCACACACGTACGCAAACACCCATTGTTCCAGAGCAGCAAGTCCTCCGAGCAGGCACCGACTTTGCGAGGCAAACTTTGATCCGCCCACTTGGACATGCCAGCCGGCACGTATATACGCATAGATAATTTGGGGCGAGCCTGCATGAGCCCCACACTAGCGTGACTTCATTGCGCTGTGCGTGTGTCGTAAATTTTTAAATCAGCGAATTTCACTTGCACGTGCACAATAATATTCACAACGAGCTCTCGATACGCGATGCAAGGAACCGTGAACCGTCTAGCTACCTGTTCGACGGACGATAGCGACAACAAAGACGGAGAGACCACTCGTGGACATTGGCTAGAGCACCATGAACATTCTGCTTCCTCGGTGGCGACACTGACAAAGGCAGAGACTGCGGCTCAGAGTCGTGGACCTACCGTGGCGCCATGGCTGGTGATGTTGGTGCTAGACTGCTTCAGCTACAAACGCTAACCTGACTCACAGTTGCTGTGATGTACACGAGTGTATGTTTAGTGCCATAATTTCTGTGGCCTATGCTCATTGCCCTGTCACAGTCATGTGAATGCAACTGCTCCATGCATGTCCTGCGGCACGCGCATGCACTTCACTCAGGCTCGCCCCCCAGTGTCCTGCATTCCACTAGTATTATTTATGACGTACGCCCCTACGGGTCACTACTGATATTAGCCTATATAGGCCATCAAAAAATCCTGTTCATTTTTCTGAGTAATTTTGGCTACTGTTGGGAACATCCCAAATGTGCATGTTGAACAGTTAGGCAAATCGGTAGCTATTACTGTAAAGCCTGCATGGTAACGTGGAGCACTGAGGAGCGCACTACATACCAAGAGTAGCTACATGCTTATATTTTCGCCCTTGAGGTAAAAGTTCCAATGCCCCCTAGAATATAGATTGCTATTCATAGACGTACCACTCTAGAATTATAATATACATGTAGCATGGGTCAATTACAGTAAATTATTAACATGGGGCTGTGAGGAGTACCGTGATCCCGTGCTCAGTAAGTTCTGTACGACAAGTCACTACATTAGCTATTTCCCGAGGCCTCGCGGAATATGTGTGGCTTGTATATTCTCAGCCCCCAAGACTCACTTTATAAGCGCAATGCCATAGCTAACATGTTGTAACACCATGCATAGATAAAGCTATATCCGACGATACCGTAAGTATATTATAAAATTATGCTAAAGAGACTGTAGACTATGTGGTCAATTTAAGGGTTGCATGGTATAAAATGTTAGGGAAACATAATCATTCAGATTGGGGGAATTTATCACTCATTTGCTACTCATAGACGTGTGATTTCCACATAGTTGGGATTTTGCCTGTGGGATATGCATCATAAATCTTGCTCATGCAGGCCCGCAGCCAGCCACTAGTCCAGGGGGGTTCTACTGGTCTAATATTTGGTCTGGGGGAGTTCTAAATGGGGTAGCCACTCCCACCTTCTATATTAGCTATATAGCTATAGGTCCCCCGGAATCTAGGGGGTTCCATTGAACCCCCCGAACCCCCCATGGCTACGGGCCTGTCATGCAAGGGGATGTCACTCACATAGCTATAATCAAACTATCAAAGCTAGGCCTTCGTGTGAGTCACCCCGAGAAATATTGGCTGGAATAACTAGCTACTAGCTACCTTCACAGCTGTACAGATCGCTTCGTAGGCGGCTAGCATGTGATCGATTCTGAGGCGTCGCGTCTGCATTTGATTCGTTGAGGGTCACGTGAGTAGCACGGTCGATGGCGCATGGCGCCCTTGCAGAGATTCAGGCAAAGCTTTGACGTTTTTGCTAATCCTGTGCCCTTGTGAGACAGCGGCTGGACATCTTGAGATCATGACTATGTGGGGCTCACTCAGGCTCGCCCCAATGAGCCGCCATCTGGTGCTCTTTCTTCGCATCATCACCATTGCTGTTACCTGTTGGGTGGTGTACGCGTATCTAATATGGGTGCGCCAGAACACTCTGACAGATGGTCGAAAGCCACTGATTACTATTAACGTCGACGAAGGGAGGATTCTGTATTTACTACAAACAGAGGAGTGTCTTCCAAGTCATCTCGAGTCTGTTCTTGGAAACTCATCCGCATGTCAGTGTGATGTGGTTGTACTGAGCTATAAGCGGATTTGTAATGACGCATCCTTGTCTAATGTGAGATACCTCTTCAACCAGTCCACAACATGGACAACTGGGAGAAATCTATTGTTTTATACCAACATATATCACAGATCCGATAGTTACCTATACTATATTCTGATGGACGATGATATTCAGCTAGGTTGGACACGAAATGTTTCCAGGATTAAGGATCCTTGGAGGAGCTTTGAAGAATTCTTATTAAGGGTGCAACCAGCCGTCGCAGCGTTACCTCTTTCTTCAAACGCTGAGCGTGGACCCAAAAAATGTCATGGAAAGGAATACACCCCCACGGTTTGGTTTGATTCTGCTTTTAATGCTTTTCACTTTAAGGCAGTAGAGCATATATTACCATACTTGGATCGCTTTGATAATCTTAGCTGGTATTATTCACAGCTGTATAACATTGTTTGGTGTGAGATAGTCTTTACTGGTCAGGTAGTGATGCACAGAGAATTAATTGCTTTCAACAAGAAGCATCGTTCATACCGCAGAGGAAAAACCGGTGGATTGGATGCGTTTTTACCTACGATTTTGAAAGTCTTAAGAGAGAGAATTCCAGGAAATTGCCGAAACTCATCCTTGATATGGGAATGGGAGAGAGGAAAATCTGTTTATGGAAAGATGCGATCTTCAACATATTGTCTTCCACCTCCATTGCCAAACCAGCCTGTAACTGCGTTATGTTAAAGTTGTACCAATATATCATTATATCTTGTGAAAAAGTGCCAGGTAGGAGGACCTATTGATTTGCGAAATCACCCCCTGAAGCTCAGTTAAGAGCTCACTCTCTCCCTGCAAACAGCCTGGATCGGTTTCGACCCTCATTTGTATAGCGGGTCGAAACCGGTCCAGGCTGTTTGCAGGGAGAAAGTGAGCTCTTAACTGAGCTTCAGGAGGTGATTTCGCAAATCAACCGGCATCATTATATCTAATAATTATTATATAATTTACTAGCTATAACAAGTGTGAAAATGTATGGAGATGTAGGGAGAGCAGATCAGCTAAAATTAGGAAAACAAGCAGGGATGATGGCATAAAATAGTTCCATCTTCCACATAATACAATATTAATATAATGAAAGATATGTAGGGGGAATGTTGTATGCATGTATAATCATACTGAACTGTTTGATGCCATGCATCATCCCTATAACCTTGTTTAGCTGTTCTGCTATCTCTACATCTCCATACACTAGTCTTGTTTACTTCATTTTTGTAGCAGCATAGCTACTTGATAGCATTCACAACGCACACAGTATACAATTTGAGTTCAAAGTTGCTCAGTCCGCATGTGTACAAACAACCACCCACGCACTGTGATTACTTCCATATGCATGATTAGACTATATTCTTATGGTTCTGCTAATCCCATGATGTCATTGTACATGTCGTGTATTGTTTCCTGAAATCATTGTACCAATAATTATTTCATAATATTATTTTGAATTAAAAAACCCCACCAAGGGCCACAGATGATGGGCATTGGGCACATTTGTTTCGATCAAGGTTTCATTATCTGTCCTCGTAATATTCCATGCTATCATACAGATATAGCTACACACCTATAGTTATAATAAAATGCCATTGTGTCGTCTATTTGAGGTTTCACTTATATACTGTACTATGCTGTGCCTCATGAATATCCATGCTCGAGGATCAGATTCTAAAGTGCTTAAAATCGGCCATGCAAGCATTTACTTTAGGCCATGCCATGCTAGGCTATATGATTGTACGGATGTAATAACAATGTCCATGTGTTATTGCAAACATGGTTACAATAATTGTGGTCCATACGTTTCTTGCAAAAAAAAGTTTGATTGATTGATTGATTGATTGCAAACGCACAATCCTACACATCCATATGCTACCCATTTTGTAACCATATCCGATCTTTGTATTAGTTATCTCGAAATATGAATATCTTGTGATCAAGCTACTGTCTGTGCACATGTACTCACGATGGGATGGATGGAGCATCATGCAGAATTGCATCAACATTGCTACTAATAATAGCTACTACAAGTAGCTGAGCTCGCTTCGCTCGCTCAGCTACTTCCCCCTTGTTCGCCTACCGTGCGTAATCCGGCGCCGGACAGCTCTCTGAAGAGCTGCTTCTCGCCGATTGCGTCCACTTCAGCTGCTGCTCGCCGCTTGCGTCCGCTTCAGCTGCTGCTCCCGGGCCCGATTGCGGCATCCGCTTCCACTGCTGCTCGCGCTCCCCGTTTGCCTCCGCCTCGCGTCCAGCTGCTGCTCCCCGATTGCGCCCGCTTCAGCCTGCTGCTCGCCGCCCGATCGCGTCCGCTTCGACTGCTGCTCCCCGATTGCGTCCGCTTGAACTGCTGCTCGCCCGATTGCGTCCGCTTCGACTGCTGCTCCCCGATTGCATACCTTGGCCCAATGTTCTCGAACATTCTTCGCGGAGTTCGAGGTTCAGTAAATAAATTAAAGTACGAAGGTCGCGCGTCACTATAGTCTAGTCCCGCCCCACGAACATCCCACTTCCGTCACTCACACACACGTAAAATCTTAATGTATTGATAGCAGCATAAGATGATGCTCTTTTTCCTTCCTGCAACTCAGTGCTGTTAAGCATGGGGTTTGTGGTTATTGTAAACTTGATTAGTGAACTCAAGTTTTAATCATAATTAAAGTTTCCAAGACAACGTGATCAAACATGAACCGGAAGTAAACAAAGGCATTGTCGTTATGCCTATTTGCGTTTTCCGGAGCAGAAAGGCAAGTAGCAGCGACTACAAACTACGCACACTGCAACTTCAGAAAACAGCGAACCTAAATGTGTCTGGCAAGAGTGAGTATCTCGTTCCTCTTTCGTTAAGGACGGCAAACTGTATCAAAAATTGTCTCCAATTACTACACCTTCACGGAACTTACGATAATATAAATCCCAAGGGAACTGTATTCGCCAAAAGCCAGATAGAACCAGAAAGTTCAATCCTTGTAGAAACGATTGACACTCAAACAAGTCGCTGGCCAAGTTGTCTTCAGCTCCGAAAAACGGCAAATGTAAGTCGGGTTGCTTTGACCTGGCAGCCATGCGGCTCGATCGGTCAATTGCAGCCAGTTGAAGCTCTACAAATTCAATTAGCATAGTTAAACTCGCACTTGGTGGTCAACAGAATCCAAACTAGTGCTAGATAATCTCATTCATCGTTCATAGTGCACGCTGCCACAACTGAGCACTTGCCATATAAGGAGGTTCACGCAGGTGGAAGCCACGGCGTACCTTTCCTTGGATGTTGCACTGCAGGCCATTTCGAGGCAAAGTTACTGTCTGTTGCGAGGTCTGGTCACATGAGAATGCTATTGTCGGTTGATGAAGCATGTGCCAACAGGCAACTAGCTAGATGAGGAGTTTTACAAGTTTATTTCACTTGATTTCCTCCATAGGTAATTGTGCTGAAGAACTACTCACGTGGGATGGTGGTCATACATCCAGCCCAAAGGGGGGGGGGGGGGGGGGGGGGGGGGATTATTATGCAATTAGTGGTAAAAAGGAGGGAGGGTGTAGGTTTTAAAGAGGCATATTAGACTGTATATACTATAGGTATTCAACCTCTCGAAAAAGCTAAGAAAGGCTCATGCAGTCCCATCCCATCCCTAAATTTTACATTTTTCAATGGGATGGGACTGAGCCAGTTTAATGGTGTTTCTTAGCTTTTTCGAGAGGTTGAATAATTCCGAATGTGACAGGCCATCACAAAATCCTTTTTGAATTTTTGGGAGAAATTATTTTGCCTCTAGTATACTATATAGGTGGTGTCTCGCTGCATGGAACTCTCAAGGAAGTTGTACCTAGATCTTCAATGCTGTCTGACATAGCCTCATTCCCAGGCCTTCCACACCTCCAGCTTTTTGAGAACAAGATGTTGCTAAATATTTAGCTGCGAGTATAACATGTACAGATTGCAGCATGCATATTAATTTGTCAACGCCTAGTTCAGTTCGCACCACCATCATTAATGGGCTTGTATTCAGTGTCACGGTGATTGCGTCGTTGACATCAGTGCACACACGTAAGAATCAAATACAGCAGGGCTGCTATTCCACATAGAGCGACCGAGGCAATCCCGAAGCCTATTTCATCTTGAGAAGAGATGTACATGTCACTGTCCATGTATCGTAACCTATCAACGCTGGTCCATTGAAGAGCCGTCGCTGCTAAATAGCACCCAAAGGCGATAAATGGTACCACCACGGTATTGGCGCAGCATTTTCTCAGGAGACAAATCTTCTCTAGTCCTCGCAGTGGCTTGACTACTGAGATGATGCTCGTGGCCACCGTGGTCAAAATAATGCCCGGTCTGAACGTGCTTCCCCATCCTGTCTGTTTTTATTAGACATGGCAAGGTTTAAGATGAAATTTTTTAAACGATAACTGGTTATGGTGGTTCTCATGGTTATCGATAGTGGTTTTTATGCAGAGGTATGTGTATGTTAGTATGTCTTTTGACAATCGTTCTGCCAGGGTTTGAGTAGGATCGCAGTGGTGCCCAATGGTTCCTAGTGGTTACCAATGGATCCCAGTGGTTCCCAATGGTTCTCAGTGGTTCCCAATGGTTCTCAATGGTTACCAGTGGTTCGTAATGGTTCTCAGTGGTTCCTAATGGTTCTCAGTGGTTCCCAGTGGTTCCCAATGGTTCCCAGTGGTTCCCAGTGGTTCTCAATGGTTACCAGTGGTTCCCAATGGTTCTCAGTGGTTCCCAGTGGTTCCTAATGGTTCTCAGTGGTTCCCAATGGTTCCCAATGGTTCCCAGTGGTTCCCAGTGGTTCTCAATGGTTCCCAGTGGTTCCCAATGGTTCTCAGTGGTTCCCAGTGGTTCCCAGTGGTTCCCATTGGTTACCAGTGGTTCCCAATGCTAACCAGTTCTCAGTGGTTAGCAATTCTAACAGTTACTGGTGCTACTTCGTCATACCAATGATCAGATCAACAGTTTCCACACATGAAAAATATTATTATTAGTGCGTATAGAGAGGGACGAAAATTGGAAAATGTATACAAAGTCTTTAAATACATGAGCAGTTGCATGAGACAGTTGAAAATGAACAAGTAAAAGCGGTGTAATATAATGTGGATGCTGAGGTGGTTTACAGTGCATGCAGCTACTTGCACAATGAGCACTGCCAACTGTCCAACACATCTGGAATTTTTAGCAGTCAGGCCCACACAGCCAACATGATACCATTGCTGGCAATCGTCGCACATGACCCACGTCACCCGCCTTCTTCTGCTGATTGTGCTAGTGTGCGTGGATGCTATCAGCATTCGCCAAAATGACTCAGGAAACCAGGAAGAAGATCATCTTGTCTTATGACAACATGTGCCACCTCAACAATTTAAAGGTGGCCAGAAACCCTCTACCACTTCCAGGGAACTGCAGTCACATGTGGCTGGACGTAAACAAGATCATAGATACCCTACACATCCACAAAGACAGAAGATGCTGAGAACTCTACAGCCCAGACACTGTAAAACTAGAAAACCCAGACATGAATACAATGTCTTGTGAGCAAACGTTTGCCTGGCTGTCCAGGTTCAAGAGGATCTTCAGTTCAATGCCAAAGACCCACAGGGTATTGTAAGCAATTAGACTCTCAAACTGTTGACCAACATGATACCATTGCTGGCAATCGTCGCACATGACCCACGTCACCCGCCTTCTTCTGCTGATTGTGCTAGTGTGCGTGGATGCTATCAGCATTCGCCAAAATGACTACTGTAGTAGTGGCAAGATATAAGGACAAAATATGCATTAAGTCACCGCGGTTACCGGTTATCGTGGTTCCCAAGGTTCTCACATGTATAACCTCCTATTACAGCTTTTTCTGCATGCTAGCTAGATGCTGAACTCACATGCAGACAATAAAATAATGTCGTACAATGGCTGTTATCACATCACATGACAAGCGCTTATTAATTTTTACCCGCTCGGTGCAGTACCGTAATACGTATATACGTAGCTCTATGCCGGCATAATATGCGAACTTAAAGTGTTCTGTATCCCTGGCCCTGCGCTTGAATACGGTAACCTGGATGGATTACTGTATCTTCTGTATCCCGAGGTAACCTGGATGGACTACTGTAAGCGCTGGTCATGTGATGTGATAACAGCCATTGTACGACATTATTTTATTGTCTGCATGTGAGTTCAGCATCTAGCTAGCATGCAGAAAAAGCTGTAATAGGAGGTTATACATGTGAGAACCTTGGGAACCACGATAACCGGTTACCGCAGTGACTTAATGCATATTTTGTCCTTATATCTTGCCACTACTGGTTTTTATACTTTACTATCTGCAGTGCCAAGTGAGTGACTGCCAACCCCAGTGCCACCAGGTTTAGCAATAAAAGGCACACACGTACGCAAACACCCATTGTTCCAGAGCAGCAAGTCCTCCGAGCGCTAGCAGCCGACTTTGCGTGGCAAACTTTGATCCGCCCACTTGGACATGCCACGTACGCCCCTACGGGTCACTACTGATATTAGCCTATTATAGGCCATCAAAAAATCCTGTTCATTTTTCTGAGTAATTTTTTGCTTCTTAAATTAATGTGGCTATATATATATAGCTACTGTTCGGAACATCCCAAAATAATGTGAATGCATGCTGAACAGTTAGGCAAATAAGTAGCTATTACTGTAAAGCCTGCATGGTAATGTGGAGCAGGAGCGCACTACATACCAAGAGTAGCTACATACCTCACCATGCTGCTTGCTTATATTTTTGCCCTTCAGGTAAAAGTTCCAATGCTCCTAGAATATAATTCATAGACGTACCACTCTAGAATTATAATATACATGTAGCATGGGTCAATTACAGTATTATTAACACACGGCAGTGAGGAGTACTGTGATCCCGTGCTCAGTAAGTTCTGTACGACAATTCGCTACATTAGCCATTTCCCGAGGCCTCGCGGAATATGTGTGGCTTGTATATTCTCGGCCCCCAAGACTCACTTTATAAGCGCAATGCCATAGCTACCATGTTGTAACACCATGCATATATCCGACGATACCATAAGTATATAAATGCTAAAGAGAGACTGTAGACTATGTGGTCAATTTAAGGGTTGCATGGTACAAAATGTTGGGGAAACATATATTCAGATTGGGGGAATTTATCACTCATTTCCTACTCATAGACGTGATTTCCACACAGTTGGGATTTTGCCTGTGGGAGTATGCATCATAAATCTTGCTCATGCAGGCCCGCAGCCAGCCACTAGTCCAGGGGGGGTTCTATTGGTCTAATATTTGGTATGGGGGAGTTCTAAATGGGGTACCACTCCCACCTTCTATAGGCGCTACAGGTCCCCGAATCTAGGGGGTTCCATTGAACCCCCCGAACCCCCCATGGCTACGGGCCGCGCCTGTCATGCAAGGGGATGTCACTCACATAGCTATAATCAAACTATCAAAGCTAGGCCTTCGTGTGAGTCACCCAGAGAAATATTGGCTAGAATAACTACCTACTACCTTCACAGATCGCTAAGCTTCGTAGGCGGCTAGCATGTGATCGATTCTGAGGCGTCTGCATTTGATTCGTTGAGGGTCACGTGAGTAGCACGGTCGATGGCGCCCTTGATAAGAGAGTCAGGCAAAGCTTTGTACAAGTTTGCTAATCCTGTGCCATTGTGAGACAGGCGCTGGACATCTTGAGATCATGACTATGTGGGGCTCACTCAGGCTCACCCCAATGAGCCGCCATCTGGTGCTCACTCTTCGCATCATCACCATGATTGCTGTTACCTGTTGGGTGGTGTACGCGTATCTATGGGTGCGCCAGAACACTCTGACAGATGGTCGAAAGCCACGTGCACTGATTACTATTAACGTCAACGAAGGGAGGATTCTGTATTTACTACAAACAGAGGAGTGTCTTCCAAGTCATCTCGAGTCTGTTCTTGGAAACTCATCCGCATGTCAGTGTGATGTGGTTGTACTGAGCTATAAGCGGATTTGTACTGACGCATCCTTGTCTAATGTGAGATACCTCTTCAACCAGTCCACAACATGGACAACAGGGAGAAATCTATTGTTTTATACCAACATATATCACAGATCCGATAGTTACCTATACTATATTCTGATGGACGATGATATTCAGCTAGGTTGGACACGAAATGTTTCCAGGATTAAGGATCCTTGGAGGAGCTTTGAAGAATTCTTATTAAGGGTGCAACCAGCCGTCGCAGCGATACCTATTTCTTGGCACGCTGAACGTGGACCCAAAAAATGTCATGGAAAGGAATACAGCCCCACGGTTTGGTTTGATGCTGCTTTTAATGCTTTTCACTTTAAGGCAGTAGAGCATATATTACCATACTTGGATCGCTTTGATAATATTAGCTGGTATTATTCACAGCTGTATAACATTGTTTGGTGTGAGATAGTCTTTACTGGTCATGTAGTGATGCACAGAGAATTAATTGCTTTCAACAAGAAGCATCGTTCATACCCCAAAAGAAATACCGGTGGATGGGATGCGTTTATACCTACGATTTTGAAAGACTTAAGAGAGAGAATTCCAGGAAATTGCCGAAACTCATCCTTGATATGGGAATGGGAGAGAGGAAAATCTGTTTATGGAAAGATGCGATCTTCAACATACTGTCTTCCACCTCCATTGCCAAACCAGCCTGTAACTGCGTTATGTTAAAGTTGTACCAATGTTATAATATATCATTATATCTTGTGAAAAACATGCCAGGTAGGAGGGCGTAATGTGCCTATGGATTTGCGAGATCACCTCCTGAAGCTCAGTTGAGAGCTCACTCTCTCCCTGCAAACAGCCTGGGCCGGTTTCGACCCTCATTTGTATAGCGGGTCGAAACCGGCCCAGGCTGTTTGCAGGGAGAGAGTGAGCTCTTAACTGAGCTTCAGGAGGTGATTTCGCAAATCAATCGGCATCGTTATATCATATATGTAATAATTATTATATATTAGCTATAACAAGGAAAATGTATGGAGATGTAGGGAGAGCAGATCAGCTAAGAAAACAAGCAGGGATGATGGCATAAAATAGTTCAGTATACAACCCTGTCTTCCACATAATACAATATTAATCATGTATAATGAAAGATATGTAGGGGGAACGTTGTATGCATGTATAATCATACTGAACTGTGTGACAGACTGGACTGTGCTTACACCTTGTGTGTGTATATAAATGTGTGAATGTCACCTATGTGGGGAACTAAAGGATTCCTGATTTCTAGGTCAAAGCAACCCGACTTACATTCGGCGTTTTGCGGAGCAGAAGACAACTTGGCCAGCGATTTGTTTGAGTGTCTATCGTTTCTACAAGGATTGAACTTTCTGGTTCTGTCTGGCTTTTGGCGAATACAGTTCCCTTGGGATTTATATTATCGTAGGTTCCGTGAAGGTGTAGTAATTGGAGACAATTTTTGATACAGTTTGCCGTCCTTAACGAAAGAGGAACGAGATGCTCACTCTTGCCAGACACATTTAGGTTCACTGTTTTCTGAAGTTGCAGTGTGCGTAGTTTGGAGTCGCTGCTATTTGCCTTTCTGCTCCGCAAAAACGCAAATAGGCATAACGACAATGCCTTTGTTTACTTCCGGTTCGTGTTGATCTCGTTGTCATGGAAACTTTAATTATGATTAAAACTTGAGTTCACTAATCAAGTTTACAATAAACACAAACCCCATGTTCATACTGCCATGGGTTTATGAGATATATCCAGTAGTATCATAATGATAATTCACTTGCAGGCTAAGGAACAAAAAGTTGAGGCTGCCTTAACAGCATTGAGTTGTGCTAGGAGTTGTTTATGTGTCAGTGATTAGTACGCTACCATGCTAATGTGTTGTATTTAATTTACTGTACCTGTGGATTATGGTTTCCTTTGGTAGAGTATAAAAGCAGTGTTCTTGTTCGGGTTGAGTGTTCTATCAGTGTTCTATATAATATCTGTGTTCTATCTGTCTATTAAAGTATTCGTCTGCTGCAAGTTACTGTAAGTTACCGCTCGGGTCCGTTACAACTGTTTGATGCCATCGTCCCTATTATACCTTGTTTAGCTGTTCTGCTATCTCTACATCTCCATACACTAGTCTTGTTTACTTCATTTTTGTAGCAGCATACTGAGCATAGCTACTTGATAGCATTCACAACGCACACAGTATACAATTTGAGTTCAAAGTTGCTCAGTCCGCATGTGTACAAAGAACCACCCATGCACTGTGATTACTCATCTTATATTGAACATTTGGAGTACACTGAAAAATGTGGCTATCTGTAAGATATTTTGTTACAATTATTTTTCTTTCTTAGGCGCAAATGGTCGGCAGCTGCGAGATGAACAGATTGCCATCAATCTCGTTCCTATAGTATACCACAGTACCATTGCATGCAGGAGCCAGGAGAATGCTTCAAAACTACTTCATGCTATTATATCACTGCAAAAACAACATGTTTGTTTAACCAAGAATTCGGTAACCTCAGTTGCAGTTCAGTGTCATAGGATCCATCATCAGGTGACCATGCCTGACCTGTTTGTAGCTACCGATATATATGAGTCACAACCACTACAATGTGTCGCTTCCACAGTGCATTGTACTGTGAAACCTTGCAGCTGTGAGTTGTGTTTATCACAAGGACACGTGCATGTTACTTTAACCATTTAGGTACTCTACAATCTGGCCAAAATGTTGTTTGCTGATTTACGTTGTACTCCAGGTAGCTATAGGTTGCCAGTCAACAAGCCATCTGTGTAAAGAAATTCAAGAGAAAATGAATCAGTAACTCTAGCCTAGAATATAACGTTCTGAAAGGGGGTGTCCCACGTAGGTTGTGGTACATTATTTTGCACAGTATATCGATATCTCTGATGCATGCACAGCCAAGTGTGCATGTGCATCATCCCCCCCCCCCCCCCCCCTTCCCCCCCCCCCCCCCTTCCCCCCCCCCCTTCCCCCCCCCCCCCCCCTTCCCCCCCCCCCCCTTCCCCCCCCCCCTTCCCCCCCCTTCCCCCCCCCTTCCCCCCCTTCCCCCCCCCCCCTTCCCCCCCCCTTCCCCCCCCCTTCCCCCCCCCCCTTCCCCCCCCTTCCCCCCCCCCTTCCCCCCCCCCCTTCCCCCCCCCCTTCCCCCCCCCTTCCCCCCCCCCCCTTCCCCCCCCCCCCTTCCCCCCCCCTTCCCCCCCCCCCTTCCCCCCCCCCCCTTCCCCCCCCCCTTCCCCCCCCCCTTCCCCCCCCCTTCCCCCCCCCCTTCCCCCCCCCCTTCCCCCCCCCCCTTCCCCCCCCCCCCTTCCCCCCCCCCCCCCTTCCCCCCCCCCTTCCCCCCCCCCCCCTTCCCCCCCCCCCCCTTCCCCCCCCCCCCTTCCCCCCCCCCCCCTTCCCCCCCCTTCCCCCCCCCCCTCTTCCCCCCCTTCCCCCCCCCCCTTCCCCCCCCCCCCCCCCCCCCCCACATAGGTGGGATGCTTTGGCACTGACTAGAGGGTGTGGCAGTGTGACAAGATCACGTACGCTGCAATTTCGTTGATTCTACCATTCAAGTTCTCCATGGGAGAAGGCTTCTCTGCACTTTCAAATTATGGATCCCCAATAATATAGTACAGACTACTAGCGACTTACCAGACTCTCGCTCATGCACGGCAGAGGAGTCTGGTCGACGACATACAACTTGTTCTTAGGGGCAACTACAGCACTTCTTTATATGGCACGTTTATAATTTATTAGTAATCTGCTTGCGGGTTTAGTGCACTTAATGCCTTGGGAAAAATGTGCTGTATATGGAAGTGCTGTGGTTTGCAGCTACTTATTGGCCACCTCAGTATATGGGCAGTCGACCAGACTCCTCCGCTGTGCGCGAGCGTGGTGACCGAGACTACACTTCCACTGTAACAATCTTGTATACTGAGTCACAATAAATTATGTAATATGCAGCATCACTGAGAATATCAGCGAATGCAGACTTATCTATCGGACTCAACTACCAGGTAGGAAGTCGATAGAGTGATTTGAGCCTCAGTACAGTGGTACTTTGGAACAGAAATGGCGGGAAATCATGCTCAATCCATAGTAATATCCATCTCTGTACCTCATGACAGCTTCATCGCTTCTGTATATATACAGCTTCACCAGCAGTTGTTCAGCTTCAGCGTTCCTTCTCAGGACAGTCCTGTGTGCATACTTTGCTCACCATTGTGCTTATGGGGGTGTGTCGTACTAATCTGCGCATGCGTAGTTGGTGGATCTGCCAGAGACCCGGTCCTAGATGCGCGTGCATGCGCGTGCATTCCCGTGCGCACCTATACCTAAAGTATATACTTGCGGATATATGCACCACCCAAAAGGGGCGGGATCCTGCTATTTATAATAAATGTCATTGTGTCGTCTATTTGAGTTTGAAATGCTAATCGGCCATGCAAGCGTTTACTTTAGCTGTCCGCATGTCCTTGCCATGCTGGGCTATTGTAGGATTGTTGCAAAACATGGATCACAATGGTCCATGTTTACTGCAAACGCACAATCCTCATGCTACCATATACACCCCATTTTGTTACCATAATCCGCTATTGTGTTATAATTATTGTAAAATTTCATCTCACAGAGTATCTTGTGATCAAGTTACTGCCTGCGCAGCTGCGCGTATGTGCTCCTCCTCCAATGATGGGATGGATGGAGTGCAAAGCATTCCTATTTCATGCAGCACAATTATTGTCATGATTTTTCAGGATAGCTGATGAAAATAATTTATTGTGCTAGCTATAGTGAGTCGATAGTCACCTATTAAGTTAACTTTATGCAATGATGTTCGAATACTCCGTTGATCGATATTCGGCTGTCCTGATTTGTCATTACTGGAGCTCCATGGTGCAGGAGTTAGCTATGACTCGTTGTTGAGAAGTAGCTAGCTAACTACCTATGCTTCTAAACTCGGTAATGTGCATGTGCCCCCAACTTGCAAGCATTGATTCAGCACCATATGAGTGCCTCAATTCATGCAGTGGACCCTTGAACGCAAAGGCTGATGCATTTGCAGCTCTCTGCATGCTGGAAACTAAATTATAGCTAGTCACATTGCTAACTGTACCTGAGCACCATGGCAGACCTGCAGTAAAAAATTCTCATCTACATAATGTAGCTCTGTGTAATTTTTCTCATTAACTTTAATTTGAAACAAAGGGGCATAGTCTCTTTCTTGGGAGTGACATGTATGGGATGTCTGTGTTAGCACCTATGGAACCAATTTCCGGTGTCGGTCAATTTACGCATGCGCATTCAGCAACTGCCACATTTATAAATGTGACGAAAGTTGTATTACAGTACACGTGGCTGGGACGACAGTGCGCTAACCTAGTACCCGAGTGCTTCAGTAAGTTCTGTACCGTAACTCCATGTAGTAAGTAACTCCATTGTATCCGTACCGTGTATGAAAGGATTGGGGTATTCCCCAGTTGTCCCCAGTACGTCTCGCGATCGCGGAACGTACTTTCCCCGCACTCGCTTTGTGATCGGTACTATAGTAGCTAACACCAGTGATAACTTACGGTACCGTCTGTATTATGGCATAAGTTTCAGCGAAGTGAGCTTAAACCGCAAAAGTATTCATGATAATAACCTGCCTTACATTTTACATGTACATGTATGAAAACTGAGTGTGCACGTGAAGCTTCGAAAGTCTATAAATTATGTTCGTAGCTACATGTAAAATGTTCCGGATGGTAGAGGGTTTCTGGACACTGCCCCCACCTGTTTGTTCTCTAGCAGTTATCCATCCACCACCATTTTGGCATGGGTAAAAGCACATTCATAAATTATGTTTGTACCACGATTGCTATCTGTGAAGCCAGCTTTTTACAGCAGTACAGCATTGGCAAGGTAGCAATACGCGTATGCACTTAGCTACCATAAACGTTGCTGAAGGGGGTGTCACTCACATATTCTCTCCATAGTCATAGCTATGTCTAGGCATTATGACTCCGTAATCTAAGGAAGCGGTGGAGTCGCTTTCTAATTCTTCGGTATAAGATCAAGGGCGAAATGTGCACATAGTCAAACGGTCAATGGCTGCCATAAAGAGCATAGTCAAACGTTCATCTTTGCGATGCGGTCAAGCAGCAAAAATGAAGTTTTGTTGACCCTGGTCACAACTGTGACTATGGGTGTTGTGGGAGTGACACCCCCTTATTGTGAACAGTGTCCTCCCTTATCTTATCTCCCTATAAATATACTTATGTGACCAGAACAAAACACAAGAATGGCTTCTGGTAAAGATGTGGGAAGGGGATCTCTATAGCCTTGCTCTTCATGGACTTCAGGATCTTGTTTCCTGATCTTCGTAATTCCCCTTCCCACGTAACTGCTTCATACTATTGTTTTCCTCTTATAGTAACTTGCAGGAAGTGCAAAGGTTGATTCCTTCACACTGTGCGATATGTAAACGTTGAAGAGTTAGTTGGATGCTCTGTTGTTGCTGATCCAGCATATAAGTACTAGTTATTGCATGAGTGCAAGGGCTATACGTCGAATATTGGCATCGAGCCCGAGGGCCGCAGGCCCGAGGGCAAGTGCCAATATTATGACGTATAGCCCACGCACTCATGCAATAACTAGTTTGTTGCATGATACTGGCATTGTGGTCAGTGCCATATTGGCATAGCGGTACCTTTGAACTTGTAGGGTATCATGCAACAAGTACACATGATCTCCTCTCTGTGATGATAATTAATCAGGCTCAAATCATCCTTTTAATCAACCACTTGTAGAGTTGGGTAAACTTTGAATGTGATTCTTACACTGTTATTGTTTCAGTGACACCAGATAAAGACCCCCATCAGAAGCCTCCTGTCGTGAAGCCCACACTGCGAGATTTGGCAACAATCCCCCTCCAAGAATCACAATGGTACATGTTGGGACAAGCACTTGGTCTCCAAGAAAACCTGCTTGATTTGATTCAAATGGGAAGTTCAAATCTGACCAGACGCAGACGGGAGATGTTTAAGAGTTGGCTCGAGGAGAAGCCTGACAATGTGTCGTGGGGGACATTACTGAGTTCGTTGAGGGCAATAGGAGCAGCTGATGTGGCAGAAAACGTACGAAAAGTGTATGAGATTTCGAGTGGTAGTGATTCAGAGGAGATCCTTTCTGATCAGGACGAAATAGACGCTGGGTTTGTAGAGGTATGTACCATCGTCACTAGCTGTATACATCTGTGTACAGTGGCCTTCAACCTTGCAGGAGAGTATTTTAGCAGCGATGTTTGTGCATTCAAAAGACTGCCATTGCGAACGATCAACTCAAATCCTGCCCTGCCCGCTAGTCAGCTGTGGTTATGTGTAGGACAGTTCCCTTAGTTTAACCCACTTAAACAGCCTGGGAAGGACAGTGTTAATATTCACATGGGTTAAAGTCTGAATGGGAGAGTTCTACGTGTATCTTACTTAGACCGACCATACCCAATTGAATATTGTGTGACGGCCTTAACCAACATGCCGTATAGCGGGTTATTTTCGTGGATGGAAATTTTCGTGAAATGCTGGATACGGTCGTCAGAATTAATTTTCGTGGTTCTAATTTTCGTGGCACCCGCGTTCGCGCTATCGACGCGGATGAAGTACAGTTTCAACGACATTGCGCTTCACTGTATAGCGTGAGTGCGACGCTACTTTGTCAGTAAAAGACGTGTGGGAGGCCCGGTGTTGGAGAAGAACTACCATGCTAACGCGAGAATGGCAACCGTATTGATCGCTGTGAGTTACTGGCCTCGTTTTTCGTCGCCGGGGTCCAGTCATCTCGATCACAACATGAGGGACAGCTGGTGATAGAGGATCCTGTCAATCAAGGACACTGTCAACGGGATGCAGTCACGCAGGTACAACTACGAAGAGCCGTACAGTGTACTTAAACGACGGCACCTACGCAATTATGAGTTGAAAATTTTGTGGGTGGAAAATTTCGTGACTTGTCGATGAGTCACGAAAATAACGAAAATTGGCACCCCATGAAAATAACCCGCTATACGGTACAACCTGTGGAAGCCTATAACACCAAAAGCAGTATTCATGATCGTGCACTGTGGACTTGTATTCACAGTCCTGTCCACTATACTCACATATCCCAAACTATTAATAGTAGCACCCATATATGGTTGTGCCAGGCAAATGAAATGACAGATGTGAACATTGATTCTGCACGATCATAGTTGCCGGCTGCTCTGCACGATCATAGTTGTAGGCAGGGCATACATATGCTACGATCTGTAGGACCTAAGAAGGGTGTTGTTGTTTGATCTCACATGATGGTGACCAAGCACGTGACCTCATTGGTTGTTGTTGTTTGTTGTTGAAATTAGGTATGCGATAATATTATTGTTGCCATGCAACAGGTCTATCAACAATTTATGCATGATGTCATGTGTATACATGCACATGTGCTTGTTTTATACATGCAGCATATTACCCGTGTGTGGGTGTGTGGATATTGTACAAGCAGCATAATTATTATCCGTGTGTGGGTGTGTGGGGGGTGTGGGTGTGTGGGGGGTGTGGGTGTGTGGATATTATACATGCAGCATATTACCCGTGTGTGGGTGTGTGGGTGTGTGGATATTATACATGCAGCATGTTACCCGTGGGTGTGTGGGGTGTGTGGGTGTGTGGATGTTATACATGCAGCACAACCTATTGCCGGTTTGTTAGGTGAGAATATATTGTGTAGTGAGTGTGAGAGATATGAAAGCATTATGATATGTTTACACCGCTAAAAGACTATGTATACATTCCAACATTGTAGGATGTTGATGTTGCCAAAGCAACAGCAGTAGGTGAGAGATCTACAGTGCAGCGTGAACTACGGGACAAGCAGCTTGGACATGGGAAGCCACCAGCGCCTCCAGAGTACATGGCTTTTGAAACCCATTACAGTCAACTTTTGAGCTTAGTAATTATGGATCCAGATGATTTTGCAACCAGAGCATTTGCAAGGGCAATGATTGATACCTCCACATTGGATAACATCCGTTCGTCGTTGGCAACAGACCAAGAGAAAGCTACCAAACTATTGAGCGAAATAGGACAAATGATCCGTACTTCTGTCCCACAAGCATTTGAACGGTTTTTGCAAATCCTGAGCCTGGAATCCGATTCCACGGTGGTCCAAGAGCTGATAAACCTGATGGAGGTGTATGAAATTCTCACGGAATTGAAGAATTCCTCCGCAGATGAGCTCAACTTGGACACTTTAGCAGAGAAACTTCTTCATAAAGGACTGATCACACAAGACACCTATAAGGAATGTATGTGGACAGAGGAGAAACAAACCCTGTCAAAGGCGAAACTCTTGTTCAACCAGGTTTCAAAGCAGGGGGCAAGCCCGGCGTTTCTGTCAATATTAGAAGCTTTTCCAAATACACAAACCCTAGCAGGAATATTGAGACTCGAATCTGATCATTCCTCTACTAGTACCGGCTCTGAGCATTCCCCGTCAGTCGAAGAGAGTTCTGGATACCAAACAACAGAAAATCTACTGACCGATGAACCGGATAGCAGTATCGAATCAACGCAGCCAGAGGCGGCGGATACAGTGCTATTTGAAAGCACGATAGGATCAATGTACTCACCTGACGTGGTACACTCGCCCGATTCCAGTACCTCTTCGGAGCAATTCCATTCGCTGGACAGCGGTGGTGCTACCATGGTGTCTGGAACGTTCACCAACGAGTCGTCGGAAAGCACACTGCCTAGCCTGGAGCGTAGAAGTAGCCCTGTGTCACGGACATCATTGGACACAACTACTCTTGGTGATACCCTGAGTCCACACATGTCCGCTCCCAGGGTAAGCTACTCAATAAAATCTCTTAATAGTTTACTGAGATTTACTACTGTACCCTATAGTAGTTTACTGAGATATGTTTAAACTGAGGGTAGGCCACTCATCCAGTAATAATCAGTGTCATAATAGTTTACTGAGATTTACTGAGTATGTGCAGCTTGATCTTAGTATGGCATTTCTGGGCCACATTCCCAGGCCACTTGAGCATGGAGCTACAGCAAGTCTGTCAACAGCATCAATGGAGAATGGAGGGAGGTGCTATGATAAGGCTTGCTGATGAGCACATCATTCCAGGCCACTCCCCTTCCGATTTTCAATCATGCTACTGCTGCTTGGGGGTCAAATGGCTAAGAGTTACGCTTTGAATAGGCTACTTCTATGCTGCTGTGTGTTACACTTCATTTGTCCTAGTGCAATGGATGTGCAAATCTGACTAATTTGGCAGATGCCATTGGACAAAGAAAGTGTAATGTTACGAGTCATGTGCCAATGAGGGGTATAATTCCTTATGTTATTGACAAATGAGCCAAGTTGGCAGCTGTTCCTGCCTATATATGGTACCACAAGAATTGCAACATATAATATACAAGTAGCTTCGCTCGCTTCGCTCGCTCAGCTACTTCCCCCTCGTTTGCCTGCGTGAGTAATCCGGTGCCGGATAGCTCTCTGTGCAGAGCTGCTGCTCCCCGATTGCGTCCGCTTCAGCTGCTGCTCCTCGCGCGATTGCATCGCCTCAACTGCTGCTGAGCTCCCCGCTTGCATCCGCTTCAGCTGCTTTTCGCCGCTTGCGTCCGCCTTCAGCTGCTGCTCTCGATTGTCCACTGCTTCCCGATTGCGTCTGCTTCGGCTGCTGCTCCCCGATTGCGTCCGCTTCAACTCTGCTCCCCGATGGCGTCCGCTTCGTCTGCTGCTCCCCGATTACGTCCGCTTCAACTGCTGCTCCCCGATTGCATCCGCTTCAGCTGCTGCTCCCCGCCAGCTGATTCCATGCAGCCATATCCTCGAACATTCTACGCAGAATTCGAGGTTCAGTAATTAAATTGAAGTACGAAGGTCGCGCGTCACTATAGTCTAGTCCCGCCCCACGAATATCCCACTTCCGTTACACACGGACGGACCGACACACGCTTAAAATCTTAATGTATTGATAGCATATACCTGAATTGCCATACGTTCACTAACTACACGGATGGAAATACGGAAACGACCTGCACAAGGCATATACATAACTCAGAGCCTCGTTTTTCGCTTTCGCAATGCAAATCAGAGGTGGAGTGCTGTGTTCATGGCATATGCTGGCATTCAGTGGCACATACAGTTTTACGATACCCCCTAGGTGGCCGAAGTAATGACTCTGCAATCCTGGTTCCATCTGAGTCCCTCTTCGTATCACAGTGTTGCAAACTTCCTTCTGCAGGCATAACAAGACAGGTCCGTGACTGGACTGGTTATTGATCTGTGCTTTAGAAACCTACAAATCGTTGTCTGTGTGTTCGCTCAGCAACCACACCAAAATCAATTTTCAGACAATACAGTCTTCATATAATGCATTGCTTCAGATCAGCATTGTTTCAGAAGCCCAGTAAGTACATCAGTGACCAGTCTTAGGTGAGACATGGACGCTGGTCTTGTAGTCTCCTCACAGATCTTTCATCCAGCCAGTATACTAAACGTGAGGGTTGGTTGGGTCTGGGACCGAGATTAGCTGCGTGGTTCCCATGGTAGAGAGTTTTTGTCTTCTTGCATATGAATGCCAGTGCTTGATTGACTGAACTAGTCTGCTTCATTGCAGGAGAGAACTCTGACTGAGAAATATTCTCCGCCGGCTCCATTCAGTTTCCAAGCTGAGGTACAGTGTACTTACTGCACAAATAAACTCCCATGGGACCTGAGTTGGTTGTTAAATAATAACAAGTTGACATAAAGCACTTGCTGTGTTTCTGTGATTGGAACCCACTTCCGGTTCATACCGAACTTCATAGCACAGTAGCAGTCTTGTTCCCAGGTCAGGGAAAAGTGACCTGGGAACGAGGCTATATCTTGTGCATGTGATTTGGAAACTAGCAGGCATGTAGTGGTGCTCCCTTGAACTGAGTGTGTAACTGTAGTGCTGGAGTACCCTCCTGGTCCTCTGTCTCTGTATGTCAACTCTGTGGCAAAGTTTTTCAATCGATCCCCTCCTTCCAGGCTCCTCTGCAGTGGGAGGATCCGTCCGAGCAGTTTCTGGCCGCCGTAGAGCGTAAGGATGCCTCAGCTGTTGATGCTATTCTGAGGAAACACCAGACACCTGTGGACAGCTTGATCAAGGTATGTTATATTTACAGTGCAAGGTTCATCCTGTCTGTGAATAGCTGAGGTCAGTGGGTGCAGGTTCCTCTCATGTGTACCAGACAGGATACATAGTGAGCCTAATTATCCCCATTGAAGGCATTCATACACAGCAGCTCAGAATAACAAACTTAACCCTCTCCCAGCCGATATTCTCACCCTGCATGAATTAACTCTTTATTGACCATCACTATCACTAACAGGATGATATAGCACTATTTGATATGGGTTGCAATTCTAGTGTGGTAAGTGCTATATATTGGGCATGGAACGGTATTTACAAAATTATGATCGGTGAAATTTCACCTGTGATATTTCATCCAGGATGGCAGCTCAGCTCTGCATGTGGCGGCAACCAACGGCTACCATGACATCGTAAAGGTTTTCCTGGACCACAAGGCCTCTGTCAGTATTCAAGATCACCATGGCAACACACCGCTTCATCTTGCAGCTAGCCATGGCAACTATGAAGTCGTGAAACTACTGGTTGGAGTGTTTGCTGATGTGGATGCCGTCACCAAGGTGCTATGGCGCATTTGTTACTACCTGATACAGGAAACTTATAAGCACCAAGAATTTGTAGTAGAATTTAACACACCATTTGCACTTCCATTTAATAATTTTGAGCCCACATAGGCGTCTTTACTGAATTACAGTGGTTGGTGGATGAGTTTTGGATGAGTGTAGCTGTCACTGTCTGAGGGAGAAGAAGATGGTTGGCTGCCGATTGTGGTCATTGCTTGCCATGTGTGTGAAGTCTGCAAATGCCTTGCCTTCTTTCAGATGGGCTGACTGTAGTGAGGTCATGCAATACCTACAGGCATTCATGTACAAGATGGGTACAAAATGATCAGTTTAAAGGGCTGAGGAAATGTTTGATTCAATGTTGACAAGGTCGACCACAGTGGGAGTCTTGATGGCATGCCTACGTGATGAACGGGCACCTCTGATGGACTGGATCGCTGAGTGTAAAAAGGATGGTTTCAAGGTGAGCGCTTTGACCAGTCCTCCAACACGGCTTGAACCCTTCAGTAACGCTGCTTACCTGGCGGAAGGCTAGCAATGCTGTGTGCACACCAAAGCCCATACACAGGCCATACACACAGACATTTACCCCACCAGAAAAACAAACGCCACTTCTGGGGATCGAACCTGCGGCACCTCCGCCTAGCTGGGCTCCCAGTCGAGATGTTATCCCACTGCACCAATACATCCGTATCGTGTTGCGTTACGTTACGTGCGCGCGTGCGTGCGTGGTTAACATCACAGAAAGGGCCAAACTGAACATGGAAAAATGACACAATCTAAAGTCCTAAGTTTCCTAGTTGAATATGCAGTGGGAAGCCACACATTGAACATAGCTCGCACATACTTTACTTAAAGTATGTACTTCCTGCGGAACTAGTTATAACCACAGAGTGGTTACATGTACCTTGGTGGTTACCTTGGTTGCAGACAAGCTGGAGATCTGCAGTGGTTATGGGTCAAGTAGAGTTAATACCGGCCCAGATCATCTCACTGACAATATTGCACTGGTTGTCATGGAAATTTGCATGCCCTTGATGGCAGCAGGTCCCTCACAGATGTTTAGTGGTTAAGATTGCACGAAATCTTGTAGATAATCTTGGCCAGCTCCCTCCCAAGTTGCCTTATGCAATCAGTCTCAGAACCCTCCTACACGTTCTTCTAACCACCATCTCCAGCTTGTCTGCAACCAGGGTAACCACTCTGTGGTCAGTATAGAACAACTGATTTGTTTTTGCAGCGATATATACTGGATAGCCATGCACTCTGTGGCATCTGGAATGAACATTGATGACTGAGACCACGGCAACCAGCAGCCATGACAACCAGCATCACAGCATTTTATCAAACTTATTTCATTATTTAAATAGCTAGTAGAATTGAGTAGCTAGTAGCGTACTTGCAGCTGTTGTACAGATTTGTGTAGTGTTGCCCAAAGAAGGTCTGATTCGGTCCGTGATTTTTTACAATAGTGAGAAGAAGAATTTATTCCACCTCTAAATGATTACATGTACTTCCATATACATGATTATTCTTATGGTTCGGCTACATGTTGGCCTATTAATAATCCCATGATGTTATATATTGTAGCTACCGGTACCAGTCTTATATTGTTTCCTGAAATCATTGTAGCAATAAATATTTCAGCATAATTTTGGGGGTGCAAAAATAAATTATAAACCCCTTATCTGTCCTCGTAATATTCCACGCTATCATGCAGATATGAATGAATGAATGAATTTTATTTTTCGGTCTCGTCACATGACGGCAGGCCATAAACTTTGACCTATGGGACCACACAGAGTACAAACTGAGTTAATACATGTATATGGAGGCTACATTGTTATAAAAACACAGTCATAATGCAGATGAGATTGTCAACTTATTAAAGTACAGTTATAATGGGATTTGGGGTAGGAAGGGGGTTGGGGGGGGGGGGGGGGGGGTTATCTTTTTTTGTTTGTTTCTTTCTTTTTTTTCTTCTTTTTTTTCTCCTTTCTGGCTATATATCTGGCACTAATTGGTATGCAAAAAGGCACTGAATATAATTGTGGGTGCAAAAAAAAAACAAACAAAAAAATTAAAGAACTGGTGGAAGCAATTGGGTTGGCCAACCATGGGATGATGCAATACAGCATGAAAAGCAGACAAACAAACAATACAGGTGTACAATGCTACATGGAAAGCAAGAAGAAACCACTGTGTGAATATACACACCCATAAAATGTCAATGTGCCGACTATTTGAGGTTTCGAATTCACTTATACGCATCTGGCGGATGGGGGTGTGGTGCCTTCTGCAATTCCAATTGGTTTCAGTTGCAGTGGAGTGGTGCAGCATCCTCCGCCCATATCACTGTCCAAGAGCTCATCCCAGTAGTTATGGCCGCAGCACTTTGGGGCTGGGAAGACCATCAGAGCCCTGTCGGACAATATGGCAGTGGTCCATATTATAAATTCCAAACATTCCCGGAACCCTGATGCTATGCATCTTATCCGTTGCCTCACCCTTATTGAATGTGCTTATGACTTTGTGGTTGTCAGCAAGCACATACCTGGAGTGCATAACACACTAGCTGATGCTCTCTCACGCAATCGACTGGCAGCCTTCCTATCTCTATACCCACAGGCCTCCCCATCCCCCACTCCAATTCCATTGCCTTTACTTCAAGTGCTGGTAGCCCAGAAGCCGGACTGGACCTGTGTCAACTGGGCAACTCTGTTCGCAAGTACTATCAACAAGGTCTAGCCCCTTCCACGCAGAAATCCTACGACTCCGCAAAATCTCGTTTCATTAACTTTTGTGTCTCAGCAAGGCTCAATCCCCTTCCTTTTTCAGAGAACTTACTATGCTATTACATTACATTTCTAGCTGATAAGGGCCTGGCCCATTCATCATTAAAGTGCTACCTTTCTGCTGCCCGCCACCTCCAAATCTCCCATGGGTTTCCTGACCCTAACATTGGTGATATGCCCCGCCTCAAGCAACTCATGAGGGGAATCAAATCCCTACAAGCCAAGCAGGGCCGGCAACCCAGGCCCCGCCTCCCCATCACCCCAACAATCCTCAGAAGTATACGGCAACTTGGTCAAAAAGCCCTCTTACTTTTGAACGCACCATGCTATGGGCTGCCTTTACTGTGGCCTTCTTTGGGTTCATGAGGTCAGGAGAAATCTGCTCTCCTTCTGACAGTACGTACGACGCCACGGCCCATCTGAGCTTCGGCGACGCGGCGATTGACAATCTCTCAAACCCCTCACTCATGCGGGTTCATTTAAAAACGTCGAAGACGGACCCCTTCAGGAAAGGTGTCGACATTTATCTCGGGCGTACGCACAATGAGCTCTGCCCAATCTCTGCCATGTTAGCCTATCTCGCTTGCCGAGGTGGTGCGGAAGGTTCGGGACGGCAAGCTCCTGACTCGTGATCGCCTAGTAGCCAGCCTCCGTGAAGTATTGCAGAGCGACTACTGCGGCCATAGCTTGCGCATTGGCGCCGCCACAACGGCAGCCAAATGCGGCGTCCCAGACTCCACAATTCAGCTACTTGGGCGATGGGACTCGGCAGCATATTTGCTGTACATCCGAACCCCTCGCGAGCAGCTTGCAGCCATCACAAGGAATCTGTCGTCCTCTCCGTAAAACTCTCCGTATAGCTTTCATTGCTCATGCCTCATATTTATAGCTACACATTTTTTCACTTGATCTCAATTTAAAAAATAAAAATAAAAAATAAAAAAGGACAATTACCATAAGTCTCAGCTTGGAGGGTCAGACTCCGTCTCTCCTTGGAAGGTAATCTGGCAGGGTCTCTAAACCCACCAGTTACCAAGAATCACTTCCCTCCAAGCATTGATCAAAGTAATCAGGGACCCAATCATGCAGGGTCTCCGCATGCTACTGGCATGCTGTTCCTTGCCTCTGTTTTTTCCTCCAAAACCTAATGGGTGTCCTTACTCGGGCTCCCATGCTCATACCACTCTGATAAGCTGTTAACTTATATATACTGTACTATGCTGTGCCTCATGAATTATCCATGCATGCTCGAGGATCAGAAGTGCTTAAAATCGGCCATGCAAGCGTTTACTAAGCTAGCCCATAGATAATAGAGCGTTTACGCTCTATTATCTATGTGACTTAATTTGCCCCAGACCCAAACCAACCCATGCAGCGCGGATCGCTTCCAGTATCACGCACGAGGGTCTGGTGAACTTGCTACATAAGAACATTATGGGATGCAGCGTGCCGCAGTCATTCTGAATAGTTATTGGCCGGTGCAAGATTACAACTCAAGTAGGTGCAACTAAGCTAGGGCCTATGCCAAGTTGTCAAAGATGAGGGCGGAAGCTTATAGCTAGGTAGCTAGCTAGAAGGGTGGAAACTCGCCATTTCTCAATGCAGTGTGCCTCATCTACAAAGACAGCATCAAGGCATTCCTGGTGTTGAGATCTCTCTCTCTAGTCTCTCGCGTGATACTAGATGCGATCCGTGCTGGGGTGGGTTTGGGTCTGGGACCGAGACTATGCCATGACATGCCAGGCTATTGTACGGTTGTAATAGCAATGTCCATGTGTTATTGCAAACATGGATTACAATATGGTCCATACATTTATTACAATCCTACACATCCATAATTATGCTACCATACACCCCATTTTGTTACCATAATTATCAGATGTTTGTATTAGTGTAAAATTTCATCTTGAAATATGAATATCTTGTGATCAAATTACTGTCTGTGTGCATGCATGTACTCACGATGGGATGGATGGATCTTCAGAATTGCATCAACATTGCTAATATAGCAGCATAAGATGATGCTGTTTTAATTCCCTTCCTGCATGCGCATGCAACACACTTGTCATATAGCTAATGAGGTTCACGCAGGTGGAAGCCACATACCTTTCCTTGGATGTTGCACTGCAAGGCCATTTCGAGGCAAAGTTAATTACTGTGCATGTTTCTGTTGTAAGGCCTGGTCACATGAGAATGCTATTGGCATAGACCACTCAGTTGATGAAGCATGTGCCAACAGGCAACTAGCTAGCTACTGTATTTACACTCCTGGTAGGGGAAAAATTGTGCCGCGTAAATAATCAAATCTAAATAATCTAAATAATTAAATAATCAAACCTCACAGCATGCAGGAAAGGTCTACAGAGATTCTGACTACACCGTCGTGATCGCTATCATGCAGTGACACTACCACACAATAATTGTGGCGAAACTCACCTTGGTGATCGAGATACAAGCGCTTTTGTCGTGCCGTCGGCCGCCATTGCTGATCGCTCTCTTCGACGTTGGTTGCCAGTACAGTCATACGAAGGGCCCACAAAGATTCTGACCACACAGCCGTAATCGCTGTTGTTCACCGACGGTTACATACCAAAACTCACCGTGCTGGAAAGGTTGTAAGTGCTGTTACAATTTCGTGTCTTCCCTTTGGTCGCCATTGCTAGCGTTCGACTGAGCGTGGTTGCCACGTGGCATGTGCGTTAATTGGAACGAATTGCAATAATTAGCTTGCGCTACGGCGAGGCAACCACGGAGTTGCAACGGCTACCAGGAGTGCGGTTGCCCCTCGTTACACTCCTGGTATAGGAAATAAAGTGCCGCGTAATTACACTCCTGGTATAGGAAAAATTGTGCCGCGTAATATAATATAATATAATATATATAATGTTTGAGTACTTAGGCTTGGCCTACAGAAATTCTGCCTACACCGCCGTGATCGCTATCATGTCCTGACCTGAATGTAAAAAGTTGGTGCTGAAACTCACGTTGGTGGTGGAGATATGAGCTCTTTTGTCTCGCCGTGGTCGCCATTGCTCCAGCGCTCTCTTCGACTTCCGGTGGCAGTACCGTTCATAGGAAAGCCGAAAGGCACACGAAGATTCTGACCACACGGCCGTGATCGCTGTCGTTCACTGACGCTTACATGCCCAAACTCACCGTGCTGGCTAAGTTGTGAGTGCTGTAGTAATGTCTTGTCTTCCTTTTGGTCGCCATTGCTCGCGATCGTGGTTGCCACGTGGCATGTGCGTTAATTGGAATGAATTACAATACTTAGCTTGCGCTACGGCGAGTCGCAACCGGTTGCATCGCGGCTACCAGGAGTGCGGTTGCCCCTCGTTACACTCCTGGTATAGGAAAAATTGTGCCGCGTAAATAAATAATTAATTAATATAATATAATGTTCGAGTACTTAGGCTTGGCCTACAGAAATTGTGACTACACCGCCGTGATCGCTATCATGCCCTGACCTGAATGTAAAAAGTTGGTGTTGAAACTCACCTTGGTGGTGGAGATATGAGCGCTTTTGTCTCGCCGTGGCTGCCATTGCTCGAGCGCTCTCTTCGACTTCCGGTGGCAGTACCGTTCATAGGAAAGGCACACGAAGATTCTGACCACACGGCCGTGATCGCTGTCGTTCACTGACGCTTGCATGCCAAAACTCACCGTGCTGGCTAAGTTGTGAGTGCTGTAATAATGTCTTGTCTTCCTTTTGGTCGCCATTGCTCGCGATCGACTGAGCCACGTGGCATGTGCGTTAATTAGAACGAATTGCAATAATTAGCTTCGCTACGGCGAGGCAACCGCGCCGCGGGGTTGCAACGGCTACCAGGAGTGCGGTTGCCCCTCGTCAACAAAGCAGAAATAAACATATTAAATAATGTTTGAGTACTTAGGCTTGGCCTACAGAAATTCTGACTACACCGCCATGATCACTATCATGCACTGACCTGAATGTAAAAAGTTGGTGTTGAAACTCACCTTGGTGGTGGAGATATGAGCGCTTTTGTCTCGCCGTGCACATGACCACAATGGCAGCACCATTTTTAGGAAAGGCACACGAAGATTCAGACCACATGGCCGTGCATAATCGCTAGCTATCATGGTACTCACGTGATGTGTGATAATTGGAACGAACTGACACACTTAGCTTGTGCTACCGTTTAACCGCGGCTACCAGGAGTGCGGTTGCCCCTCGATAATATAATTAATTAATTAATTAATATAATGTTTGAGTACTTAGGCTTGGCCTACAGAAACTGTGACTACACCGCCGTGATCGCTATCATGCCCTGACCTGAATGTAAAAAGTTGGTGTTGAAACTCACCTTGGTGGTGGAGATATGAGCGCTTTTGTCTCGCCGTGGCCGCCATTGCTCGAGCGCTCTCTCCGACTTCCGGTGGCAGTACCGTTCTTAGGAAAGGCACACGAAGATTCTGACCACACAGCCGTGATCGCTGTCGTTCACTGACGCTTACATGCCAAAACTCACCGTGCTGGCTAAGTTGTGAGTGCTGTCTTGTCTTGCTTTTGGTCGCCATTGCTCGCGATCGACTGAGCCACGTGGCATGTGCGTTAATTGGAACGAATTGCAATAATTAGCTTCGCTACGGCGAGGCAACCGCGGCGTTGCAACGGCTACCAGGAGTGCGGTTGCCCCTCGTTACACTCCTGGTATAGGAAAAATTGTGCCGCGTAATTAATTAATTAATGTAAATAATGTAAATAATCAAACCTCATAGCTCGCAGGAAAGGTCTACCAAGATTCTGACTACACCGTCGTCATCGCTATCATGCAGTTAGACAAACGTATAATAATTGTGCTGAAACTCACCTTGGTGGTGGAGATACAAGCGCTTTTGTCTCGCCGTGGCCGCCATTGCTAGAGCGCTCTCTCCGACTTCCGGTGGCAGTACCGTTCTTAGGAAAGGCACACAAAGATTCTGACCACACGGCCGTGATCGCTGTCGTTCACTGACGGTTACATGCCAAAACTCACCGTGCTGGCTGAGTTGTGAGTGCTGTAATAATGTCTTGTCTTCCTTTTGGCCGCCATTGCTTGCGACCGACTGAGCGTGGTTGCCACGTGGCATGTGCGTTAATTGGAACTAACTGCGATACTTAGCGCTATAGCTTGCGCTACGGCGAGTCGCAGCCGGCGTTGCAGCGGCTACCAGGAGTGCGGTTGCCCCTCGTTACACTCCTGGTATAGGAAATAAAGTGCCGCGTAATGTAATTAATGTAAATAATCAAACCTCATAGCTCGCAGGAAAGGTCTACAGAGATTCTGACTACACCGTCGTGATGGCTATCATGCAGTTAGACAAACGTATAATAATTGTGCTGAAACTCACCTTGGTGGTGGAGATACAAGCGCTTATGTCTCGCAGTGGCCGCCATTGCTCGAGCGCTCTCTCCGACTTCCGGTGGCAGTACCGTTCTTAGCAAAGGCACACGAAGATTCTGACCACATGGCCGTGATCGCTGTCGTTCAAAACTCACCGTGCTGGCAAAGTTGTAAGTGCTGTAATAACTTCGTGTCTTCCCTTTGGCCGCCATTGCTTGCGACATCGACAGAGCGTGGTTGCCACGTGCCATGTGCGTTATTTGGAACTAACTGCGATACTTAGCTTTCGCTACGGCGAGTCGCAGCCGGCGTTGCCGGGCTACCAGGAGTGCGGTTGCCCCTCGTTACACTCCTGGTATAGGAAAAATTGTGCCGCGTAATATAATATAATCCAATATAATATATATAATGTTTGAGTACTTAGGCTTGGTCTACAGAAATTCTGCCTACACCGCCGTGATCGCTATCATGCCCTGACCTGAATGTAAAAAGTTGGTGCTGAAACTCACCATGGTGGTGGAGATATGAGCTCTTTTGTCTCGCCGTGGTCGCCATTGCTCCAGCGCTCTCTTCGACTTCCGGTGGCAGTACCGTTCTTAGGAAAGGCACACGAAGATTCTGACAACACGGCCGTGATCGCTGTCGTTCACTGACGCTTACATGCCCAAACTCACCGTGCTGGCTAAGTTGTGAGTGCTGTAGTAATGTCTTGTCTTCCTTTTGGTCGCCATTGCTCGCGATCGTGATTGCCACGTGGCATGTGCGTTAATTGGAACGAATTACAATATTTAGCTTGCGCTACGGCGAGTCGCAACCCGTTGCATCGCGGCTACCAGGAGTGCGGTTGCCCCTCGTTACACTCCTGGTATAGGAAAAATTGTGCCGCGTAATATAATATAATATAATATATATAATGTTTGAGTACTTAGGCTTGGCTTACAGAATTCTGCCTACACCGCCGTGATCGCTATCATGCCCTGACCTGAATGTAAAAAGTTGGTGCTGAAACTCACCTTGGTGGTGGAGATATGAACTCTTTTGTCTCGCCGTGGTCGCCATTGCTCCAGCGCTCTCTTCGACTTCCGGTGGCAGTACCGTTCATAGGAAAGGCACACGAAGATTCTGACCACACGGCCGTGATCGCTGTCGTTCACTGACGCTTACATGCCCAAACTCACCGTGCTGGCTAAGTTGTGAGTGCTGTAGTAATGTCTTGTCTTCCTTTTGGTCGCCATTGCTTGCGATCGTGGTTGCCACGTGGCATGTGCGTTAATTGGAACGAATTACAATACTTAGCTTGCGCTACGGCGAGTCGCAACCGGTTGCATCGCGGCTACCAGGAGTGCGGTTGCCCCTCGTCAACAAAGCAGAAATAAACATATTAAATAATGTTTGAGTACTTAGGCTTGGCCTACAGAAATTCTGACTACACCGCCGTGATCACTATAATGCACTGACCTGAATGTAAAAAGTTGGTGTTGAAACTCACCTTTGTGGTGGAGATATGAGCCTGGAGCGTTTTTAGGAAAGGCACACGAAGATTCAGACCACACGGCCGTGATCGCTGTCGTTCACTGACGCCATAACCGACCGTGCTGGCAGTTGTGAGTTGCAATACCTAGCTTGCGCTACCAGCAAGTTGCAACCGGTTGCATCGGCTGCTACCAGGAGTGCGGTTGCCCCTCGAACTTAACAGGAAATAAAAATCATGAGGAGTTTTACAAGTTTATTTCACTTGATTTCCTCCATAGGTATAATTGTGCTGGAGAACTACAGTAACTCACGTGGGATGGTGGCCATATATACCCCCATTTTGTACACTACATCCAGCCCAAAGTGGGGAGCTCGGGGGGCTTATATTCATTATTATGCAATTAATGGAAAAAGGAGGGACGGCGTAGGTTTGAAAGGTGCATATTAGCGGGAGAACTACTGTATATACTATAGGTGGTGTCACTGCATGGAACTCTCAGGGAAATGGCACCTATATCTTTCAATGCTGTCTGACAAAGCATTAAATCTGGGCCAGTTTACAAACAGTGCTACCAGTACGTGGCATTAGCACTTAGCTGCTACAAAGAGGAGTTTCTTATGGTAGAATAACAGGTGGTAGCTAGGTGTTTTGCTTGTCCTCATATGAAAACCAGACTACTGGTTCTTGTTGAGGTCATGTTCAAAGTCATGTTCGACAGTTCCACGTTCAAGCCAAGGTCATCACTGATTATACTATAGGGTCCAAGATAGAATTCATGCTGTGTTTTTGTTTTGTCAGCTACAGTGCTGCTCTCCCACCTGGCAGCCTGCTGGAAACAAATTCAGCTCCAACATTCAGTGTAGTTTCATTGCTAGTCCTGAGTCAATGTTGAATGTGTTATCACACAGAACATAATTAGCTATTACAAATGGCCAGTGGGGGGGGGGGGGGGGGGGGGGGGGGGGGGGGGGGGGGGGGGAGCAAGATTTCTCTTAACATAAGGCACCCAGCATTATTATCGCAAGGCTGTGGCTGAAGTATTGGATGAACTAGCTACCTATTCATTTGCAGCAGTTATAGCCAAACGAAACCATCACTCGAGTGCTAGGGAGTACTATCATCACAGAAGTTTTAGTGTGACGATATATATATAAATGTCATTTACTCCTGTAAGCATCAGAGTTTCATGTATAAGCTGTAGCTAGCTAGAGGCCATGAATGAAGAGTCATTCATTTCTGCATGAGATACAAGGTGGCCAAGCAAAGTAGCGTTCAGAGATGCTACATGTAGATTGCATGCGTACATTTCTTTTGTATAGCTATATCCCGGATACCGATCAGGCCGGCATCTCACATATTTTGAGTTCAAATGTTAGCTGTAACATCTCTATACTGTGAACAATTGGATCTAGATGTTTTCTATCTAGATGATTTCTTTCCTTAGCTTGGGGGGAAAAAATTAATGCCTTAACTCTTTACCAACCAATGACTGCAAAAGCCGTCATGAGCTCCCATAAGCCATAAGAATTTATATGGGAAATTTATTACTAGGCGTTATACTTTAATACAGGATTTTGCTTCCCTAAGCTGTTTCTTATGGTTGGTAAAGAGTTAATTACACGCAAATTAATTAGCAAAATTACCAGGTTATCAGCGCTATAACATTATTCATCGACTGTAGGTATATATAACGGCCACGTACGTGAAATCAAGTCAGAAGGTATACGTATAACATTATTCATCGACTGTAGGTATATATAACAGCCACGTGAAGTCAGAACGTATATTACGTATGGCAAACGTTCACGTACGTAACGTACTGCTACTACAGTGTGCTAATCCGATCCTGGATGCTTCACATGCTCCAGTAAGTTGTGTACGACAACTCCACTATATATTCCATGTGCAATGCCTTTTATTTTTTATTTTTTTCTTTTTTTTTTTTTGTTCTATAAAAGTTTTTGCATGTAAGCAATGGACACAAAATAGCAGGTTGCTAATACAAATGTGCCCGAAGGCCTAACTTAAAGGATACAAGACTATTGGTACTAGTTACAGAAGGGGGCAATAAATTCCAGGAACGAATAGTGCGAGGCACAAATGAAGGAACATGAATTAAAATAGGAACATGTATGAGCAAAAGGACAGATATAGGTCTGAAAGTTGATGAGCGAGTGTTTATATTAGAGGTTTGCGGCACAAAAATATCGTAGTTTACTGTGTGCATTTCTAGCTCCACCGTTTTAAATTAGTGATGCTGTTTTCTATTATTGTGATACGCGGCTCCACGGTATTGTGTGGGGTATTTCCCCAGTCTAGTCTGGGGTGGGATACGTGTATAATTTCCCCTAGCGTCTGAATCTACAGCAGATTGCGCTTTACGAATGTACCAATCAACATCTATTCACGACGTGGATATTGGTCTGGCAGGAAGTACATACTTTAGGTATAGCTATGTACCAGAAACGCGCACGCATCTAGAACCGGCCCTGGCCCATCGCCCTACTGCCTGCCGGACCAATATTAAACGAAGGTGTACGTACTTCGAGGTAAATGAAATGATTTCTAGACAGATCAAGGGCGCTACAGCCTCCAACTTCTGCATGTTTTCCGCTGCTGAGACTGTGAGGTGACAGAGCGAAACTTTTGTGCTTCAGTAAGTTGTGTACGACAACTCCGTTGTATTTCTTGACATTGTGTGATGGACTTTAGACTTCCACTGTATTCCATGTAATATGTGTGATGGATTTATAGTAATTCTGTATGTGATGAGCTCCACTGCACTGTATTCCATTGTGTGATGATGTAATGGGATAGGGGTATTTCCCCAGTGTTGGGGGTAGCCCTCGTTCCCAAGCCCCAGCTTTTCATTGCTTCACTGTATGCAAAAATGGAGGGAGAAAGCCTGTTTTGCATGTGATCAAATCAGAAGGTGTAGAATGCCTGGGAACACGGGTTGGGTACGTAGCTAATACACTGATGTGTGATAGGTACGTTTACAAGCTGCTGTTACAGTATATAGCTAGGTGAGCTTGTATTTTCCCTGACCTGCGATCCTAGTTTACCCCAGGCCCCTTTGCCAACCTAGCTACAGCAGATAGCTATGTAGCTATCAAGCTTCTTCTTCTGCACTCTTTAATGAAAGTGTACATACATGGAAATGGTTTCCAGCCAGAATGGGGGGTTCTGGAAATAGCCCTAGCTTTTGTTTCCTGCCACTGAGGCTGTGAGGTGAATCTTCTGTCCAGAATCCACACCCTCCCCTATTTTAGGTATTCATTGGAGTGGTTGAGTTTGTAAAGTACATTCATTTGCTTTCCTATAAAATGTTGACTTCGTGATTGTTTCCTTGGCATCATAAGTTACAGCGTGTTTGAGTGCATGCGGCTGTTTCAGTGCTTGTGCTAGTCTTAGTATGTCGGTGTAGTAGTCAGGCTCGCGGGGCCAGACCCACGTAGTATTGAGCAGACCCAGAGGTCATAGCATTCCGACTGCTCATGCTGAGGTCCAGTCTATTTCTTCTCATGCCGAATGACTCATGACATGAGCGCTACCGCAGGTGACCTAAGTCCTTAGAACGAAGCCGAAGGTGGCATAAGCTTTGGTACACTCAGCGTAGTCTCGCAGGCCAGCCTCTCGCCGGCGCCACATGCACTCAGTAGTGGGTGTGGCGAGAGGCTGTGGCCTGTAGTGGGTGTGGCGAGAGGCTGGCCTGCGAGACTACGCTCAGCGTTGCCCAAACAGCAAAGATCAATACATAAGTATGCCGAGTTAGAGAGTAGGCCTACGTAGCTACCCCTTGAGCGGTATAAAGCCATTTGACTTTGCTGCCTGTTGATAGGCCTTGGCGAATGATGCTCGAGCATAATAGTATGGTGGAAGAGCTGTTGGAGCATAATAATTATTGTAGCTAACCTTGCCAGGGTCTGACTTAGTTGGCGCTTTTCGTTTATCTGTGATTGGACAGCCAGAACTAGCTTTTCTACTACAGGCTCATGGCAGCTTATAGTTCAGAGTTTAATTTGCCCATAGATATATAAGACAAGTTCGTGTCTTATATCTATGGTTTGCCTAATACGCCACGTGTGCTCATGAATGATATTATCACAAGCATAATGTGAGCATAATGAACATTCTTAAAAGCATAATCGAAACAGTTGAAGCACAGCATAATGGGACAATTTTTGAGCATAATTCACCAAGGCCCACATGTACTGCCAGAGAAACAGAAGCCATTGAAATTAGTGCTATTAAAATGTTGTAGAGGGTTAATTTAAACTAATTAACAGGTTATTTATTCCAGGTGCCATGTTTCCATCTGCTACAGTACATGACGACTATGATACTTCAACTACTGGCAGGACTATGCATACAACTGGCAGTGCTGTGCATAATATTATGCAAACTTTACCAACAAATCGCTGCTGCAGATCGTAGGTAAGGAAACATTCATGAGTACTGGAAACGTTACATGAATGCTACACTTTGTGTATGTGACACTATAATTATTACTTATGTGCATGCCTGAAAAAAACAACCTTACCTTAGTAAGCCTTTCAATGCTAGCTAAAGAAGTAAACTTTGGATCATATCTTGCAGGTCAACACCTTCTCTAGTATATGGGATGTGGTGCATGAGATCAAACCTTATATTCCGAGTACATGCACCCTCTCTAAAAGACAGTGTTTTGCTGAACCCCATGCAGGTTGGATAACATCTCCCTACGACAGACACACCGGGTGCGCAGAGTCGTACAGAGGTATGTGGAATAATATTGATGTTTGAACCCTTATGCAAGTTTGCGGACTAAGCTGAAAAAATCCGATGGCCCTTAGGAGAGACTGAAGATGCCATCCATGCATAGCTTTGTGGGAATGACTGACAATAATAGCCATTACGTAGGGATTCCACTGTAGCTATTACTGGAATACATATTTTTCACTCCTATCAGTGGTGGATCTAGTGGGGGGGGAGGGGCACCGGGGGCCGGTGCCCCCCCCCCCCCCCCCCCCCCTTTTTGCTTCTTCATCACTTTATTTTCCTCCTTACTAACTTGCTGCCGCTACATTGCAACTCCGGGCCTGGCCTCCTCAGCTCGCAATACCGTGTGTTGCCTGAAACCGAATGGCTTGGGAACGAGACCACGATCTAGTATTACCCTTAGTCTCGTGCCCAGACCCTCTCAGAGTATGAGGGTCTGGGAATGGGAGAACTTGCAGTGCAAAGCACGAATTAAAGGTGCCACGAGAGCCCATCCTGATAACTGAAAAATGAAGGCAAAAATGTTTTTCCACACTTCGCGTGGACTGATCAGCACTACGTGCCTCTATGCACTGCCTCCGGCAGCTTGTAATATATAGTGCCCCCCCCCCCCCCCCCCCCCCCCCCTCCTTTTCACAAATCCTGTATCCGCCCCTGCCTATAGTGTTCCATACAGTCAGATCTTGACTCCAACCGAGGAGGAGGGTGTGGTTCCAACTGAGGAGGAAGGTGTGGTTCCAACCGAGGAGGAGGGTGTGGTTCAAGCCTTTGCAATGGTAACCCCACAAGGACTTTACACTCTGGAGTACAACCAACTGCAAGAGGAAGAAGAGGAGGGAGTGCAGGAGACCAATCGGAACTCCTCCGCTGAACTAACAGCTGGCAATTTCAGCAGTCGTATACATGTACAATAAAGCACAATTGACTTGCAACTGTCAAGAGAATGTATATGTGTCCGGTTTCTCATGCATGCATGTTAAGGGGCTGTGTAACATGTTGTGCTATATTATCCCCACCTTGTTTCTGTACTTATTGCTACTGTACTTGTACTATTATTGTGACCACTACTAGCTATATAGCTGCATGACAGTGTATGGATGACAGTAGCTAATGATATATAGTGACTGTATGTACAACAGTGTGGTAGTATATAGAGTGACACAGTACAGTATGACTGTGACACGTGCAGTATATGACTTGGAAAAACATTGTGTATTAAAATTATTGCATCTCGGTCACAAACTTTGGCAAATTCTGACTAGCTACTCCTACTTACTATGTGCTATTGACCTAGTAGTCGAGCTCAGCAAGCCAGTCATTGTTCGGCACCCTCCCCCTTACTTTACTCACTGTATGGCTGTGTGACAGTAGCTACAACATTAAGACAACATGATGGTATGACGTCATCAACCAATGGCAAAAGTTTCAGATGAACATGATCCTTCCTTAGTTCAACGTTCGGATAATAGTTGTTAAATTCAGTGGGACTGCTAGACTAGTGCTAGTTTAGTTCTAGCAGAAACTGCATGCACTCCTGGTAGCTGGTGAATCGTGGCCCATGTCTGTGTACCCGGGCAGACTCTGACAGCATCCACCAGCACATACTCACTACAGCTAGCCTCATTCAAAAGAATTCCCGGCGGTTACTAATTAAGCACTTTAGTTTTGGTTAACCACCTTGCTGGGTAGGTGATTACTCTTTGCTAATCAGTTTAGTTGTACTTTTAATTAATGGACTATAAGACAGTCCTATTTTACTTTTAGATTTAACTAGAAGTTAGGCTTTAACTAAAACAAGACCGGGCCTGCTATCCCACTAGAAAGTATAACTATTCATACTCACTGTATAATCACAATGATAGTTTTTGATACTCCAATCCCTTAGCTATAGCTAGCTATACTGCTGTTGATTTGTACACTCCCTTGTTGATGTAGTACATTGTTTAGTCATCGTTGCAATGTCTTAATACTCCACACTATATATAGCTATATCTAGTGGAAGGCATAGAACTGGAATGTCGCCATTGATCATAAGCTTCTTGTGTATAATGTCTGTTACATGTAGCTAGCTAATATCATTTTGGTGCATTGACGATAATGGATGGTTGCAGGTTGTCAACGTTCTTGCAGATATTCAAGAGCTTGAAATGACAGAAAATTAAATTAGTAACCCTGCAACTATCATGTTGGTAAATAACTAGTTGTTAAATTTATACCTTAGCTATAGCTTAGATAAGCATGCATATGCAGATATGCAGAGAGAAAGAGTAGCTAGCTATGGGCGAATAGCTATTCTTGCTGCAAATTGCATACGGGGAAATAAAATGTGACGTTAGCGCGGATGCTTTAAAGTATTGGAAGGTAGCTAGCTAGCTCAGTAATACCAACAATATTGTAGCTAGCTAGCTAGCTATAGCTTGTCAGAAGAAACTAGCTAGAAGTTTAATGTGTTCAACGGTACGTCGACGTCATGCTTGCAGGGTTGCCCACCCTATTTATGAGTACCGCTTCCGTATGCTTCTATGACTCATTGAATGGTCTCCTACCGGGTACAGCGGCTTCGAATGCGTGTGCTGATTACTGCCACCGTCTATCACATAGAACAGTATAGCTAGCTAGTTAGTTACCACCTCAAATCTATGGTGCAATGATCTAATAGGGAGTTGTCGATCAAGCTAGATCTAGCTACTTGCAGATTGGACATGTAGCTAGCTACTTTTCTCTGTAGAGACAAGGTACATGTATCTAATCTGGATTTTTTTTTCCTACTAATGTTTATGCACAAGAAAATGCATGGGATACATAAGTAGCATCAAGCTAACATGGCTATGCATCCAGGAAAACAGTATGGTGTGGGTTCAGAGAGATCATGGTGGAGCTAGCGCTACTCGTTGGTCAATGGAAGAGTGCACTGATGCATGTGGAAGCATGAACGGAAGAAGTGAAGTGATGGAAATGAAGTAGCCAGTTGGCCTTGTGGGCTTCCGTACTGCATGCGCAACCATCTCACTCAACCAGGTTCAAAGGTCAAGTATGTGGCTAAAAGCGGAATCTGAGGCCTGACATTTGGGGGCAGTCCCCGGGGATCTCCCTAAAGGTCACAATTACTACATGTTTTTCGTGCGTGCGCGCCAGAAATGAGTCCTTGTCCTTTTGGAGAGGTTTTCACTCTGACAATACTTGTTACATGCACACTAGACCATAATTTTAGTGCATAATTATGAGCCCCATTGTTACCGCCTCACCCGGATTTGAATCCGGATTAATTTCTGTCAATCTTGGGAACGAGACTACTACAATACTGGCCTGCGAGCGCGAGCGAACTCCAGGTTGACTTTCTCCTTGATGGTATGTCCAAGAAATATGTGCGTTGTTGTGATCTCACCTGAATGTAATGTGGCCATTGAACTAGTACTTCCGTTTTGAAGATGAATATTGTAGTGCAGCGGCATACCAAACCTATCGTTCATTTTTTGATAAAAGCACCAAAATTGGTACACATATAGATTAATATACTGTGAACATTTTCAGATATTGAGGCATGTGAAATTGTGCCTGCGTCAGCCGTGGTGGGCGGTTTCCAAAATGGCCGCCATGTGGTGTTATTCGACAAGAATAATGCAGTACTATAATGTCTTTAATAACACTTTTAGGGGTCTTAGGGTTCTTTTTCACAACTTGTGACTGCCCCATCCTTGCTAGAATTATTCTGTGTTTATGTGCCACATTACAGCTATGATTTCCGGAAATGGACATGCATATAGAGGTCCGGTTATTAATTGTAATGAACCTTTCTGGGAACAGAAACCGGCATCTTGCAGGTCTAGTAGCAGGGATTCTATATAGGCTTTGAGAGGGTGGCTGCAAGATATAGGCATCTGCATTTGCATTCCTGCAAGAAAAATGGGCTGACTGCTGGGATTCATATTAGGGAAAACATCTGGGGTACAAATTAGTATGTTTGGGGTGACAATCTTGGATTTTTAAAGTCCAAAAGGAGCCAGTGATAGCATTCAAAAGGAGATGTGTTCTCTGCATTGCTAAAAGTGGTTACAGATTTGTACGAGTCCACCCAGAGGACCTATAGCTCTCAAAACAGCAGGGCAAAATATGATTGTGCGAATGCCATTAAGGCAATTGCCGGTGCAATTGCAGTGCAATGGATTATCATAAGACCATGGCATGGATAATCCTGGTGTTGTATATATTGTGTCAAGCAGACTGCAATTTAACTGTGATGTGATGAGCCAGGCATGCGGAGTTCCCCTTGCAGATGAATGTGAAGGATCAACATGATGCTTGGTCTTTTGGGGTACTCTCTTTGACACCATAGCATTGGGAATTTGGCCTAATTTTGCCTACTAGGGGAAAATTTCGGCTGTATACAATCGGTGGACTGGACTACTGGACTGGACTACTGGACTGGACTACTGGACTACTGGACTCACCCAAAATTCCATGAAACGCATTTTTCAGCCCTTTCAGAGCAGAGCGAAGCGAGGCTTGATTCAGAGAATCACGACACGATCGAAAGCGGGTATGTTTATGTACTTCACGCGCGCCCTCGCAGACGTCTGGACACGAGACTAGGTACACACCAGGAACTTTGCCTAGAGCTAGGCGCTAGGCCTGCATGCTAGCTCCGGTAATGCGCCACCTCGCCCCCAGACACTCAGTCGGAGAGTAGACATAATATGGTTCTGGGGAGGGGATGCTCGTGTAAGGGGGGAATTTTACATTTTTAGGGGGATATTTCCCCCGGTAAAGGCCATGAATAAACACTGCATGCACTGGTCGGATAGTAGTCCAAAAAATTCGAATGCAAAACTGCAAAAGTATCACGTGACTTGAATCCACCAATAGAATCCAAGTTGTCACGTGACAACTTGGATTCTATTGGTGGATTCAAGTCACGTGATACTTCTTTGCAGTTTTGCATTCCGAGTTTGGACGGAGCAAGCAACGTGAAATTTACGGTATAGCCAAAGAACCAAAACACAAGTTAATCAACAAAGTAAGAGGGAGATTGCCGACGAAGTAGCACAAATGAGTTTTACAGTACAAACAACATGACTGTCTAGAAGAAGTGAGTTACAAAGTGACACCAAAGTGGCTCTGAAGGTAGGAGAGGTGAACAGACGTCAGTTTACCAGCTACTGCAGACATATCCAACTGGTCTGCTGTGAAGCTTGGGCATTTACTCCTTATGCACGAAATACATGGATGAAAGTAGGTGTTCTGCTTCTGTTTCGTCACCTTCTTCGTACCACCGCTGTAGTACTCCCGATGGTCAGCGTGACGAACTACAAAATCGTGAGGAGGGTCAAGCAGAGTGCCATTTGCTTTGTGAGCAAACTCTTGGGTGCACCCATAGCACTTCTTAACACGGTTGCTAAGAAACACCACACAGAAAGAATCATTGGCCTCCGTTTGAGAAATTGGGGTAATGGGCATGGGCAAAGTCATGTTGACAAGTGGTGGTGGAGGGGGCGAAGTCACGTTGACAAGTGGTGTTGGAGGGGGCGAAGTCACGTGGACAAGTGGCGGTGGAGGAGGATTACACTGCTGCATTGCATCCACATCACGTACATGTGAAAATGCTGGGATCACCATGGTGTTGTACATGTTCCCGGAATATGACTGAGCAGATACACTTTGCAATGTTGGTGGTGGCAAACGAACTGATGAAGGCAAGGAATGAAGCAGGGGTGGGGTTGCACTTGTGCCGCAAAAATTTGCAATCACATTCCCAGAATAGGTCTCAGCAGAGACGTTCTGCATGGTCGTCGGTAGAGGCAAGCTAAACGGAGATGGGAGATCAAGTGGGAAAGACCATGGTGTAGCACTGGTGCCGGAATGTGTAATTGGAGGTTGGATGCTAGCTGTTGCTGAAGAGGATAGACCTGGAAGTGTAGGCAGTACTTCAACGGCATTGGTAACACTTACGGACGTTTTCCTTTTTCGTGGCGCCTGGTTACCCTTGCGACCTCTTCCAGCTGGCATATCCGATGTCAGAAGCTTTGTCAGGTTGGGACGAACACCTTTACCCTTGTTCAGGCACGCAATGAACTGAGGTAGAACATGATTTACTTCAGCAACTGCGACTGTGTGGGAACATATACTCAACGACTTGTAGTTGGGGCAGTTATCACAGGAGAATCGTCCCCCCTTGCCTGGCACGACTGTGTGAAAACCAGAATGGCTCTTGCTGATGACTGTACGAGCTTGTGGTGCTAGGCCAGGTGCAAAACCAATCGCCCCTGGTGTGGACAGTAATTCACTTGCCTTCTTCCAGATTCCGTCAATGATTCCCTGGGGTACCGACAGCCCAGTGTCATGGACATCAATGGAAAGTGGATTACCAGCACCATCTCGCACGTCACAGTCAAGTGGTGACTTGGTCAGGTCCGTTTCCGCCACTTTCTTCAAGTGGGAAGCTCTTTGTTGCTCGGACATCTGACTAAACCATTTGAGCTCTGGGATCTGAAGGTGCGAAAACTGAGCTTGTAGTCGATACTTTCCTCGGTCAATAATTGCACGCTCAAACTCCCGCTCCTGCTCGTCCACCACCAACTTCTGTAGTTTCTGAATGAAGGCAGGAAGGTCACTTTTCCTGTACTGGACACCAGCTTTCAGCACTGCATTTAAGGATTCACTGGAATTTGTTGTGAATCTTGCTGGGGGGGAGCCTAACCCAGCTTCTTCCCGCACTTCCTTGATCATAGATTGCTTGATCGCCTCAGCTTTGTACTTCCGAAACCAGGCAAAGAACTCCACGACAAGTTCGTCCTGTCTTGTCTCCGCTCCCCACTTATCTTGCAAGTAGTCCAACTGGTACTCGAACTCTTCTGGGGTAGACGCATCGATAAGTCCCTCGTACAAAGTGTCACCATGTACCTTCCCACACACACCATCAGGAGCTGATAACGAATTGTTTCAGGAATACGAAGCTCAATTAGCTTTTGTTTGATGTTACGTTGCATGTGAATCGAGCAAAGCAAGTGGACAGCTGAGCTAAACTCGTGACTGAATGCGTCCGCTAGGGCTTGTTCGCCATCAGTGCCGAACGCTTGCACCTGACCCAAACTCCGTGACATCCCAACAAGACTTGAAGCAAAGAATAGGTATGTCTCGTAGGTTTTCCTGTAGTGAATCATCACCGGACCAATACAGACAGGTGGCTGCCCTGTGCGGCGAGACTCGAAGAGGAGATTGCGATAGGTGATTGGGGTGACGTCAAACTCCCCAAGTGAAAAGGTGGGGTCAACTGTCATCACACAAAAATTGCCAGGGTCAGTGCAAAAACAGGCAAGATCGTGCAGCTGTCGATCAGTTGCAAGCACTATGGCCGGATCGGGAAGAACCTTTAGCGCTCGTATGAACGTAGAGTCTTTCTCCTCCTGTTTTGCTTGAAACATGACTTGATACAACTCATCTGCAGGATTCACAGTACCTGCTTTGGCTTTACCTTTGCTAAGGTACATAACTTGCCGTTCATTGCGTGGAAGCTGTCCAGAGCACGTTGCCTTTAAGATGCCTCCAACTTGGGCTGAAACCTTGGCCACTGTTTGCTTTGGCCCACCACGCTCACTTTCCTGTTTGATCAACTCCTTCGTACTTGGCCACGTAGGAAAAAAAGGCTGGTTTGATTTCGAATTCCCATGGCTTTTGTTGATCTCCGGAACAAATTCAGGTGGGATGTGGTATGTGACTAAGCACAAGTGGTGGGGATTATTGGAAGCATCTGTGGATATAAATGCCTTATGTGAACAACACAGAAAGTGCTTATTATATACTAGTTAAGTAGTGAATGTAGCCTCGTTCCCAGGCTCCTCCCCAGCTTTATGTCGCATACTGTCCTAAAACCGGGGAGAGGGCCTGGAAGATCTCATCATGTGCACAATGACATACTATGCATGGTTTTATGTGCGGTTTTGGTAATCGAAATATTGCCCATGCATGCCGTCTTTGATCTTGCTGGATCAAAGACGGCATGCAAAGAGTCCTAGGAAAACCAACACAGTGGTTTTAAGTCGCAAATCACGAGCGAATGCTCAGGGCTAGTCATGCTTTTATTTCCTGAGAGCAGTACACAGGTCGTGTGTAGAATCTGTGTAGGTCAAGTGGACCCATGCTGGGAGGCCTAGCATACCTCGGCGTCCGTGTGTAATACTAGGAGCGGACAATGGGCCACGCCAGGCATAGCCTGAATGTTACATGTTAGCTAGCTGGTCCTGGACTTCATTATTTAGGCCGTGTTCATATTGTAAAGGTTGCTGTTTGGACTCACAGTTGCTTGTCATGCTCAACAAGTCTCCAGCACGATTGAACTCGTGATGGTTACGACATGCCGTCTTTGCGTGGGCAATACCAAACCACACACAGTACATCATCGTGCACGTGATGAGATCTTCCAGGCCGTTTATTAGTACAGTACTTGACAAAAAGGTGGGGAGGAGCCTGGGAACGAGGTTAAGCGAATGCACTACAGGAAATATTGCACAAGGGCACAGTTGAGAGGCTATAATACAGCATGTAGGAGGCGAAGCCGAGTGCTATAATTCCTCGAAATGCGGTCAAAATGGAATAATTCCCTGACAAAGTAGATGTATATACAAGTCTTAAGCTTAGTCTGTACCTGATATGAAGGCAATCATTCGTTTGAAATTTGGATTTGATGGGTGTGTAGCATGGAGTCGTCGCAGCTGCACAACATCTTGCCCACTTGCGCCTGGACAACACTTTTCTGTTTGGACATGGCCATCTGGGTAGCACTTGGCATGGTACGGGACAGGGTGTGAGCCACTGTAATTCCATTTCCCAAATCCGTCTTTCAGCACGTCTTGCTCATGATCAAGCTTTGTCACATCAATGACAAACGTTGAACTTCTAGTGATATGAACCGGCCGTTCTTAACAAACTTTGCTTGGGCTGAGGGTGGGATCCAAAAGAATCTGGAGAACCCGCTCAGCGGCATACTTGGGAGGCGGATACTCAAAGATTGGCTGGAATGGGTTGTCATCAATACACTCATACTCCTCCCTGCAGATTGCAAATATAAACACAACCTTGCTTGTGCACATGGACAAATTTTGAAGCATGAGCAAATCATCCTTACACACATGCACAATTGCACACACATACACCCCACAATTATTGCTGATGCATGTACATACAAACTAGAAGAAACTCAAGCTCATGTAACCCTCAACAATCAGACGCCTCAGAATCGATCACGACTGAACATTAAATCACTTAATGCACACATTAGACTCCTTAGTGTGCATTATCTAGAGACCAACGGCTGTTTAGGGTCAGTGAGTAGTGCCAAGTAGTTTAGATACCAGTTAATTACAGGGTTTAGTGCACGAGGGCAACTAATTAACGGCCTTGGGCGGATAATGCACTCACCTTCGGCTATCTCGCCCTTGACCGTTAACTACATTGCCCTCGTGCACTAAACCCTGTAATGCACTGCAAACTGGTATAAGAGGTCCATGACCTCAATACTGTCAACGGTTAGTAAAGAGTTGCCACTATGTAGGTGTGATAATTGTCCTGTTATCCATGTTACACTCCTGGTAGGGGAAAAATTGTGCTGCGTAAATATTACACTCTTGGAAGGGGCCGTGTAAGTAGATAGGATTGGCCTACCAACTATACACCATTGTGATCACTATCATGCAGTAACCCAACTGCACAAATTTTGGTGCTACTCTCCTTGGATAGTTATACAGGCACTTTTGTCGTGCCGTTGGCTGCCATAGCTAGACCACTCCGACTTTCGCTGCCAGTACAGCTCTTAGGAAAGGCACACAAAGTTTCTGACCACACGGTCGTGATCGCTGTCGTTCACTGACTCTCACATGCTGAAACTCACCGTGCTGGCTAAGTTGTGGGAGCTATAATAATGTCTTGTCTTCCCTATGGCCGCCATTGCTGGCAATCGACTGAGTGTGGTTGCCACATGGCATGTGCGTTAATTGGAATGAATTGCAATGGCTACCAGGAGTGTGGTTGCCTCTCGAAAGGCATTCAAGGTTAATTACAGAACACATACCTCTTTGCAAACTTTCTTTCTGGCTGCTCTGACTCAGAAAAGAGGCACCTGCAACAACAAAAAAATTCCAGTGTCAGTCACTTAGGCAGTAATGAAATTAGCTATATACAGCGCTGATCTCTATAGCTAGCTGTATACATCAAGCTTTTTTATTTACCATGATCCTGTGCAGAAGTACCAGGTCTCCAATGCGATATCGCACAAGCACAACTTCTACTTCCTACCCAACAGCCTACTCCGAAAGCTCAGTACGTAGCTAGCTACATACTGTAAAAATACCGTTAGGAGGTCGGATAAACGAATAGCCTACCTTTTCACCGGCGTTGCCACAGAGGCGCTGCTGCTGCTATCGTCCCCACTGAGGTCCACTACAGTATCGAGATCCCTCAGGAACAGCCTGCAGGAGTAGAAAGAACAAAGTATACAAAGGAGGAAGCGACTTAGCTAGCTAGCTACACATGGTGAACATGAACAGCGAACAGTGTGGTATAAAACTTACCGATAGCGTGACGATTGGAAGACCTTCAATGGTGAACCGGGTAGGGAAACTACCTGGTCGTCGTCAACGATGATAGGGCACTCAGCGCTTCCTCTCGGTTCATCGATATCCATGCTCGAGCTCACCGGTCACGATCACCTGAGGTTAGCTACCACGTGGAGAACTAGCTATGGGAAATGCGCATGCGCGTACGTCCTCGGCGGCCTGGTATTTGTGCCATGAAAGATAACCGGCGAAGGTAGTAATGGCTGAGTAATGGCTGAGTAATGGCTGAGTAATGACGTTTAGCTTCTCACTGAAAAGGGGCGATTCATGGAATTTTGGGTGAGTCCAGTAGTCCAGTAGTCCAGTCCAGTAGTCCAGTCCAGTAGTCCAGTCCACCGATTGTATACAGCCGAAAATTTCAGAGTGGTTCCATACAGTTAGCATGGAAAGGCAAGGTGGTGGAACAGGAGAAATATATTCCAGGGATTGTCATAGAGTCGGTAGACTCTATATGTAAGGATACGACAGACACGCAATATATGCTAATACAAAATAATCTCTCCAAATCTCAGAAACGGTACACTTTATAACAACATACCAGTCATCTTCGAGTGTTTTCATGTCCAACAAGACTCCCAGCGTCGCGAAAAACCATCGCGAAAGTACCAAAGCAGGCACTCGCAAAACGGGCAAATTGTTTTTCTTTCTTCTTCTTCAGACAACTTAGCTCAACGTTGCCTCAATCTCTCATGATGGTTTTCGCACGCATTTTCAACCGAGCAGTGCAACGACCCATTGCTTTTTCACAACCTCTGTGATGGCAAATTTCAGCTCAAACCAATGTTGTTTTAGTTATCTAAAACTGAAATAGTTTAGTTTTTAGTTTTAATTAGGTAGAGTCGCATTGTTTAGTTTAGTTTTAGTTTTAATTATTAAATCTCAAAAGGGTTAGTAAAGGCTCTTTTAGTTTTAGTAACCACCATTTTTGGGTGATTTTAATATTAGTTTAGTTGTAGTTTTAATTAACAGGCTGAGACAGTCCTCAGTTTAGTTTTAGTTTTAATTACTAAAGTGAAATATGCCGTACTAAACTGCATTATAGTTTTAGTTTTAGTTAACTAAAACAACATTGGCTCAAACATGTGCCTGCTGCTAAAAAAGAATGACATAAACAAGTAATAAAATGAAAATGTAACAGGATGTAGGGATACCAGAACGGCAAAAAGTAAGGAAACAAGGTAGAGATGATCACACAAAACAGTGAAATATACAATCCCCCTTACATATATCTTTCTTCATTATACACGTATATGGGAAAAGATCTCTGTAGGGGGATCGTATACAGTCAAACCTCCGAACAAAGGACACTTTGGGAACAATATAAATTCAAGTCTTTTGTCCTTTGTAGAGAGGTTGTCCTCTTCTCGGAGGTTCAAAATATATTAGAACCATCTATAGGCAAATCAATTATTTGGGACCTTGAAAAGCGTCCTTTGTAGAGAGGTTTATATCGTGTCCCTATCTCGGAGGGTCCACTATCGGAGGTTTGACTGTACTTCACTGTTTTGTGTGATCATCCCTACCTTGTTTCCTTACTTTTTGCTGTTCTGGTATCCCTACATCCTGTTACATTTTTGATTACTTTTAGTATATAGCGTCTGCTGTGTGAGGAAGCTAGGCAGTGTAAGGGTATGGATATTATTACCACTGAAACAACCAGTGCTACCACCAACACTAGCTGAGCCACAGCATAGTGCATTTTACTTAATTTTGCCGTTCATTCTGTCTTATTATGTCAGGCAGTTGGAATGTCGTAGCCTTGCAGTTGCCTCTCTTTTTCGTCAAACATATCTCCCAAACACCCACCACATCTTTGTAGCTAACAATGCCTTAGCTTGCAGATAAATAATCAAGACACACTTGGCAGCTAATCATCATGCACAAATGCTAAGGGCCTACAAAACCGATGCAGTACACATGAATGCCTAAGCTCACAGCGGTGGAAAATGGAGTGTATAGGAAATGAGCTTTGGACAAACTATGCTGCCCCCCCCCCCCCCCCCCCCCCCCCCCCCCCCCTTCCGAAAGCCAGCTATATAATATTATACTACCCTAGATCTGAGGTTTGTGGTCTCCAAAGTCAGGGGTTTCATATACATACAATGGCTTGCAACTGTGGGCTTTTTCCGACTTGGAGATAATTGTGCCAACAGGTCAGCAACATGATATTTGGCTACATGATTGCAATTGTTTATTTGTGTCAACAGAAGAGTTTCATGCTGGCAATAAGTGCATTGGGCATACGTACAGGGGATCAATGAGTTATGTTCAGTGGTAGCATCTATGGCCTACTGAGCAGTAAGGGATACAAAGCAATTGCAAGGGCCATTACATATTTCCGACATAGGACAAGGGACAAGGGAGAGCATTTGACAACCCCTCCCTCCAGGCCATTGGGACTGGGAATCAGCCTATAATTATGGAGATCGCAGTTATAGAATCATGCAGGGCAGTAACCACTGTGGCAAAGGCATCCCATGCATGCATACATTCCGCATTAATTTGTTGGGTAGAAGCGTATAAAATCCATACTTGAATGCCTAGACATGCAATGGCATGCAATGGTTAGCTAGTTTCATATCGTGATGGTAACGTTGTCTGCAGGTACATGCTGGCTAGCCACTGCATGTACTTATCTTTCCCGTCACTGACTTTCGTGCACGTGTTGTAGTATATATACTAGTATCACAAAACATTATGCATCATACTCATAGGAAAGGGGAGGGGAGCCACACCCACGATAGAGTGTCCTATTGGGGAAAGTATACATCTTCCAGTGGACAATGGTGGAAGGACCACCTTTCCACCCAAACACCCAAGGACTACGTATGGGTATGCAGATGTGCACCGATATCCATAGTTGGGGAGTGAAGCTGTCATGTGATCAGCAGCAAGTGAGTCATGTGATTGGAAAGCTCTCACTGCCACTGCTACACTGCATCGTTGACCTGACTCCCCTCCAATGAACAGTGGTAGCTAGCTGGTACCAATTATTTAATGGCCAATTGCAAAAGAACAGAGTTAACTGGGAATGACAGGCAACTGATTATGGGACGCCAGACAATGGTGAATCAGGGTGGAGCTGATTATTCACAACATTAGCAACACTAGCTGTGGAGACAGCTGCAAGCTGTAGCAGTAGTAAGGGTTATTCAATCACCCACCCACCTAGCTGTTCCCGGGCTCTTTCTTTCATATAGCCGCTGCTGTCCACTATACATGAGTCCTCTCTCAGCCAGGCGTTAAATTTGTGTTTCAAGTGTAGAAGGGCTTGAAGGATTGCCACTAAGAGTCAATTAAGACAACATTGCCAAATTTGGTAATGTTGCATGGCGGCCATTTTGGAAACCGCCCACCACGGCTGACGCAGGCACAATTTCACATGCCTCAATATCTGAAAATGTTCACAGTATATTAATCTATGTGTGTACCAATTTTGGTGCTTTTATCAAAAAGTGAACGATTGGTTTGGTATGTCTGGCTATGCCGCTGCACTATTGTGGGTAATTCCCTTGGGCTGCAACGTGTTCGCAGCATGCACCTGGACAAGCATGCCGGTGGCTGTGGCCCGTAGGATGGCTCTGTTGTACGCTCGGCTGCACTGCAGCAAACGCTTATGAGTGGAGCCAGCGAAACAAAGTAACAGAGATAGATGTTGTATTAAAATTCATGTCAGCTGCGTGAACCAACCGGTGGACAGAGAGTTTAAGCTGTTCATTAACAGTTGACATGCTTGCCACTCTAGCAATGATGGAAAAACAGAAAATCACTGATCCTTTTGGTACCAAGCAGTTTTGGGGTTTGAGGTTCCGTGTCAGTTTAACGTTTACAAGGGGTGGTCACTCCGATACGCACCTTACTACGACCGGGGTCACAGCCTGTTACCTTTCAAAATCTGCCTGTGACGGCGCTACCGTGGGATCCGAACCAGGGATTTTTGGTCCACAGCTTTAACCACTTGGCCACAAGTTACTACGATGTGCAGCAATGGAAGTCTCCCAATCTTACTGGGTTGTTTATGACTCTGCAGGATTGCACTCTGTGCTGTGTGTAGCCATCATCAGAGGTCCGCGTCTGGAGTACGGCGTCCTACGCTGCGAGAAAGAGAGTTCTAGGGAGAGAGGAACACGTGTAGATCGACAGATTAATCCAGGAACCGAGGTTGGCATGCAGTTGAAGCAGCTGCGATATTAGTCTCGTATACAGTTGTGTTAAATTCTTGTGAAAATGACGTCGTCCATCTGTTGGTGCATGTACATACTGCATGTACATACTGCATGTACATACTGCATGTAATCAATCTAGAATGCCAAAATGACTACTGGTTGTTGTGATCAATGAATCTTGTATTGTTTTGTGTTGTGTTTCCACAAATTGAAACCGAAAACCAGAAGATTATTGTATTTGTTGCCAAACCCATCCAATTTTCACTTCTGTAGTCATGGACACTGCCGTACCAGGAGCTGTTGCTGAAGCAGAAGTTCGTACTGAGGTGGAGGAAGGTGAGTCACTATTTAGCAAATCGTAGTGTGGGGCCGTTAGTTGCCTGGTGAGCCACTTTTGTGTACAACAAATCGTAGTGTGGTGAAGGCGTAATATTACATTTAGTGCACAGTGATTTAGTGGGTATTTTTCTATGGGGAGGGGGAGGGGGAGGGGGGGGGGGGGGGTGGGGGGGGGTGAAGCCCTGACTAGTAGTGTGTGTGTGCAGAGGAGGTTGGAAGCTAGTATTTAGTGGTAGCCCAAGGTAGCAATTAGTGTTAACCCCACCACACAGACTGTCATACTGAATTGTTAACCGAAACAGCCCTAGTATGTTTTCAACGAAACTCTCTTGAGGGATACCCTAGATATACAGCTACACTTCTTCTCTATTCGTGAAGGATTTAGCATTTAGCGAAGGATTTGGGTGTATCCTTGGAAAACGTTCTGTGGTTTGTGCATTTGTGGGTGAGGGTATGTAATCTGTGTGGGTGTATAGTGTGGAGGATTGGCTGGTGTGAAATCTTGATTGGCTGGTATGCAAATTTACCTGCTTGCCCAATCTAACCTGATTTGTTTTAGGTGGCTGCTGGGTTATCGATTGTCCTGAGTTCCTTTGTTGTCACCTCCAAGTTTGATTATTCAGTAGTGTGTTTGAACGTCATGTGACAGTAATATCTGGGCCGTGAAACATGAATAATTTTTCGCCACCATTAATAGTCTGGGCCCAGATCCCACCCATAAGCTGGTTTTGTGACACCAAACCCAGGAAATTGCTGGAGGCGCTGAAGCCTTGTAAGTATAAAACTGCAAATTGCAAATGGAT
>OZ007512.1:661626-680250 GCA_963931865.1 Axinella damicornis
GTGCCCCTGTCTCTCCCTAAATGATACATGTACATCCCACCCCAATCACCTGAAGCAGAATGGCTTTCCAGCTGTCTCGTCCCTCTCCACTGAAGTAGCGTCTTCCAGTTTTATTATTCTCAGAGGCTCAACCTCACCCCTAGCATTGTAGTACTTCAGTTCATTACGATACAGAACAAACCATCTCCGTTTCCAGTTCTGGGAGGAGGAAGGGGGGAGGAGGAGGAGGAGGAGGAGGGGAAGGAGGGCAGGGGAGGAGGAGGGGGAGGGGGGAGAGGGAGGAAGAGGAGGAGGAGGAGGAGGAGGAGGAAGAGGGTAGGAAGATTTTGTTCATATGCAGGGCAGCCAATAAAAATGTGGAGAAGTGCTACCAAATGAAAATACACACTGTTCAGGTGGTTGGTACTTGTGGCTAGGCTTTTGGGCTCTGTTATGAGAGCAACTACCTTTCTATGGAAGCCCAGCTTGGTTAGGTAGCCTTCCTTGGAGTTGATCTGAAAGTGAAAATGAAAGCAGGAAATGCCAACTCATGTTCACAGTGTAATCAGAATAGTAGAATGAATTTGTGATAGTGTAATCATCACCTCAACCTTGGAGAGTAAGCCTCGTCCCCAAGCCCTACCCAGCTTTTCGTCGCGTGCAGTACGGCAAAGCGGGGGAGGGCCTGGTATCATTCCTCAAGGGAGTCCCGCCAGAATGGTAGAAAGGTTTGATTGAATGTGGACGCACTGGGGCTCAGAAGAACTGAGGTAACAGGTAACTTACCACGCTTACATGTATCTAGCTAGCGGGGGGCAACTGTCACGTACTAAGCGTTGAACTTGTAGTTGGTTGAACAATAATTATGCAAAACTTCACTTTTCAATCTGAAAAGGTTTGCCATAAAATTTTGTCGATTACATCATGCTCACGTGAGGAAAGATACCAGGCCCTATCCTGCTTTTCCACACTGCAAGCGACAAAAGCTGCTGGGAACGGTTACAGTGAAGCCCAGTTCCGCATATACAGGCAGTGCTAATACATGTCACATGACATGCATAAGTGATACGACGTACTGACAGATCCGGTGCAGAGTTTCCCGTCCTCCGCATACTTGGAGTGCTGTCCTGATGTACGATAGTCTTGTCATAGATCGCCGGCTCTGAGATACTACGGGGATACTGGTGGCTGAGTTGGACCAGCATACCTGTGGGAGGGAGGAAGGGAGGGAGGGAGGGAGGGTGGGAGGGAGGGAGGGAGGAAGGGGGGGGGGGTATGCTTCTTGCATGTTGATGTAGTGCCATGTTTGCAATGAGTTCCCATACCCGAGTCTCCACTGATGATCGGCTGGTTGTCAAAGTGTTCCATGAGAGTATCAGCGTCCGGAAACTTCCCAAGACCAAAACAAAAGTGGCGACCGTTCCAGATGACACGATAGTGCTTCACAGAATTCTTACATCTGTCAGTAGAAGGGAACGAAAAGTTAAGGTGGGAGGGAGAAGGGGGAGGAAGGTGGAGGGAGAAGAGGGAGGAAGGGGAGATGAGGACAGGAAGGGGGACAAAAGGAGGAGGCAGCGGAGAGAGAATGGGCGAGGAGATAGAAGGGAGAGGGAGAGGAGGATAAGATGGGTGTCAAATGAAGAGAGGGTGGGGTATACCATGGGTACCTCACAGTGTCAGTGAGTCAGCTGATCACATGACCTCATAATGTCAGTGAGTCAGCTGATCACATGACCTACACACCTCAGTGTCAGTGAGTCAGTGAGCTGATCACATGACCTAACTTACAGATTGTTAGTGAGTCAGCTGTTCACATGACATACACACCTCACAGTCAGCTGATCACATGACCCACCTCAAAGAGAGTGTCAGGCGGTCAGCTGATCACTGTTACTCACATGACCTATCTCACAGAGAGTATCAGGGAGTCAGCTTATCACATGACCTACCTCACTGGGGGTTGGCTGATCACATGACCTACCTCACAGAGAGTGTCAGTGAGTCAGTGTTGGTCAAGCTATCTCGCAGGAGGTAGGTTCCATCGGAGATCTCTCTGGACATGAGCATGCTCTCTGCGATGTGTCGTGATATGCCTGGGTGGTACCACCTGAGAGTGTGTGCGTGTGCGAGTGAGTGTGCGTGTGTGCATGTGTGTGTGTGTGTGTGTGTGTGTGACCATGTGCAGATGCTAGGTGAGCTCCTGTTTCGCGTGGACAATGACAGCTGTCTTGCGAACACTGGCCTCCAGCCCTCCGACAGATATAACAACAAAGGGCTTCGAGATTCTTCATGGGGATCTGCCCCCCATGTGTCAACCATTGTCTACCAGACTCACTGCACGTGACCAGATCTCCCAGGCCTTCCCCCACCATATTCGCATACTGCAAGCGATCAAAGACTGGAGGTGCAGGGCCAACCCCTTCAGTGTTGCCATCGATTACGACCGCCGCCCCACTTCAAAACATGAGGTGGGAATGGCCTAGGAACGAGGCTACGTGCACAAAAACAAATATAGCAATCCAATACGACAACAGTGAGGAATGGGATAGCTCTTTGCCGTGTGTCTTGTTGTTTATTTCGGGTTGTGTTTGCAAACTTGTGAGACAACTGCTCCAAGAATTAGAGCAAACTAAATCAGCAGGTGGATACAGTTACTGACACTCCAAGATCCACTAACGTGTGGAGGTATTGCCCATTAATGGTAGTACAGATGTATACTTATATACCAACACATGTATACACATGCACATGCACAAACACACACACACACACACACACACACACACACACACACACACACACACACACACACACACACACACGAACACACGCACACACACACTAGGGTTGGGGCAATACTTCGCAATGCCGCAATAATGTACTGCTGCAATTAATGGTATTTAGAAATACTATCGCAATCGCAATAATACCGCAATATATCGCAATATCCTTACACTAACAACGACATGTTACTGAGATAAGGATTTGAAATTGAGGTCATTTGTATACCTCTGTTTGAAGATTAATGACAACCAGTAAAGACAAGCAATACTGGCGATAATTGCAAGACGGCTTCAGGCAATAATCGCAAGGAATAATTTGTACAGTATCGCCCAATCCTAACACACACATCCACATACACACACACACAACCACACACTCACATACACAGTCACACTCACTTACATACACACCACACACACACACACACACACACACACACTCACATACACACACACACACACACACACAGATACAGACGCACAGACACACACTATAATGGATCGTTCCAAGTGCAATTGCGTGGCTCTGTATATTTAGAGCACACTCATTTGTTTAGTGAAGAATTGTACCTACCAAATACTTAGCAAACATAAACATTCTATCAGAGTGGTATACGGACTGCAGTATTGTGGTTGTGCGTTGCTCCAGCAAACGTGCAGTAATCCGTAATTCCCAGCTAGCTCAGGCTTCAGGTGCAAAGGTCGTTTCCATAGTTATGCGCATGTGCTAATTTCTTGAATGGATCTCGGATAAGCAACCTGAAATCCTCAGTACTGCAGTCGATCATACAATGGTGGTGGGAATGGCCTGGGAACGAGACCAGGACGTTAGTGCATCACACATGTCCACAGAACATCACTCAGAGTACTACATGTAGCAGCAAGCAACGTCTTTGTTGGCTCTATAAGATATACATGTCATGTGACTGATTCAGGCATTACATGTATGAGATTGTATGGGCTACACTAGACAAACAGTTTGTTCAAGTGATGGCCATAAGATGGATCTGCAGCTACACGTCTGAGCACTATGGCACGGCCAGAGCATCAAGGTTACGGGATACTCATGCGCGCGCCGTGCGAAATATATTGGGAAATGTATACTTAAGCTGGCTAACCAAGAATCTCTGGTACGAACAGCGTGAGCAACTTGATTCTGGAGGTGGAGGTACGCTGTCACAAGGTGCAGGGCTGACGGAAGGTTTTATGGATACGCTGTATAGCCGTGCAAAAACGAGCAGTTCAGTTCACCAAAATGCCGTATTTACCGCTTTCTTGAGCGAGACAGCAGATAAATTTGCCAAGGATTATGCTATCAAAAAAGCTTCCGTCATGCCCTGCACCTTGTGGTAGCGCACCTCCACCGCCAGAATCAAGTTGTTCACGCTCTTCGTACCAGAGATTTTTGGTTAGCGAGCTTAAGTACACATTTCCCAATACATTTCGCACGGCGCACGCACGAGTATCCCGTAACCCTGACACAGGGTCTGATGGATCAGCAATCCAACCTGCAGCTATATACAGGGTACAAGTCTGAGTGCTTGCTGATGGGGGTAACCCACTGTTCTGCTGCCAGGCAGTCTGCCGCTATGACACAGCTAGCGAGAGGTCTATACTGCTGGGTACAGTATGCATGTACATGTAGACCTGTAGCCAGCGTTTTTGGCAGAGGGGGGTTTGATCTCACCAGAGGCACAAAGTGCTTCTATGCTAAAAAATAATTTGCCCAGCATTATCAGTAAACACTAGCTACAATATGCTGCACATCTTGCTTGGGGGGGGGGGGGGGGGGGGGGGGGGGGTAGAGGTTTTTGCTGAAGTATCTGGAGCTCCACAGGGTTTCATACAGGATTTTTTGCTGGGGGGGGGGGGGGGACACATGGCAACCCATGCAAGCCCCACCCCCTCCCATTCCCTCGGCACGTCATATCATACACAGGGTTGTGACCAACTGACATGTTTTGACATGTTCAGATCTGGGTATGTATTAGACTACCTACCTCACAACTTATCAGGGGCGGATACAGGATTTATGAAAGGGGGGCACCATATATTAAATGCTGCCGGAGGAAGTGCATAGAGGTGTGTAGTGCTGATCAGTCCGCGCGAAGCGCGGAAATTTTTTTCGCCTTCATTTTTCACTTCTCAGGATGGGCTCTCGTGGCACCTTCGCGCTTTGCACTGCAAGTTCCAGATGTACGAGGATTGCAGGTCCCAGGCCTGCCAGGGCCACCATGAGCTTCTTCCTTGCTCAAATTTCGCTCACAAACGTAATACGTACGTACACAGAGGGGTATACTAGATCGTGGTCTCGTTCCCAAGCAGTTTGGTTTCAGGCAATGCACGATATTGCGAGCTGAGGAGGCCAGGCCAGGAGTTGCAACATAGCGGCAGCAAGTTAGTAAGGAGGAAAATAAAAAGATCCGCCACTGCTTATACTGCTGCATGTCCAACCAGTTTAATATTAAATTTATAATATTATTGTCTTCTGTTTTCTGGGGGGGGGGGGGGGGAAACTTCACCTGGGGGGGGGGAAATCCCAGGGCGCCCCCCCCCCCCCCCCCCCCCTCTGTATGAAACCCTGCTCCACCCGGCGCAGATGAGCATCAGAATCTCGAAGCCTAGACTCTGCAGGTATACCACCCTCATCCCTTGTCTGGGAACAAGACCCTCCGCACGGGGAGGAGGTAGGGTCTGGGCACGTGCCTACACTCCAGTTGTCCCCACAGAATGCAACTATGCGTGGGTGATTAGTGATCAACTGCGATACCACACATACGATCACAGTCAACCTGCTCGTTGCTCCCTTCAACTTTTGCAGGTAGCACAGTGATTTGCCGCGTCTAGTCGCTCGTGACACTGAAAGCATGGAGAAAACCATTTCAATGATCAAAGTCATCTGCAATCAACGCTTCTGATTCGTTAGGTCAACATTCGGTCCCAGGGACAACTTGAGTGTGCGTGCCCAGACCCTTCCTCCTCGTGCAAATGGTCTGTCTCCGAGACTATACCTCACCCCCAGCCATTTCAATCCCTCAAACTATGTTTACTTTCAGCAGCATTGTTGTGTCCACACATGCGCTTTGACCACACACTTTCCGCAATCGCTCAGCAGCAGCAAAACACGATGCTGTTCAATGGAAAACGCAAATACCTATGCATATGACCATGGACAATACACTACAACATACGTAAGTAGTGTATTGTCCATGATATGACATGGCTCACCGTATTCCCAACACGTCAGGCAGCGGATTTCTTCTCAGTCTCTTGGCTTGCAGCAGTCGTCGCTCGAACTCCCCCATCTCTGCCTCCGCGACAGGCTGCCTCCCTCCCTCCTTACACTTCGCCATGGGGGAGACGTTGTGCGTTCGCAGAACCTGCGGCATATTGTCCCGAGGATCCGCCTCCGCTGTTTCTAGCTTTATTTCTGACTCGCGGTGTAGCGTGGAGCCCTTGCGATTGATAAGCCCCGGTCCGTTATGGTGACCCTGCCCGTTTTCCATTATTGCCAGTCGCTCGCCGGCTTCTGCTTCCATAATTCAGCTCTGTTTGTCGTCAGCGCTGGCACGGTCGATCGATCATTGGCAGCGGGCGGGGCATGTAACATGTGGGGGAGACAACAGGTCAAAGGTCGGTCAACTATGTCAAGCAAGCACATGATGCTAGCTTATCGCGCGCACGCCGCCTGCGCCGCGTCCATGCCATACTGGGATTAAGTGTTCTGGGAATGAGAAAAAACTTTGTAGATTTTGCATTTCAAATTCTCGGAATTCCTGAAATCCCGCGCATTCCAAGGGACAACGCTATTCATTAGGTACAAACATCTGACGGAGTTTGCAAACTCAGTAGTCCGCTGTCAAAACCTTCACGTTGTTGCTTTTACAGCATTTTCCCGCGAATTGTTGCGAACTACTTGAGCTATATCGGCATGGAGGGCCTGTTCCCAGTCGCGTTGGAGGGAGGCAGTCCCTGGGGGTTCACCCTCCAAGGAGGGGTGGATTTCAGGTCGCCGCTGCGAGTGGGGAGGGTGAGTTTGAAAACACATGTAGCCAGCTGTAAGCTATACTGCATGCGTCTACGTTTATGATAAGCTGAGTTAGGTAGCCAGTTGAAACAAATAAATGTCAGCTGTTTAATAAACTGGTGCAAAATGTTGTTGACATGGGGACTTTAGATTATTCATAATTCCGTGTTGCTGCTGCCATAGCTAAATAAGTTTGTGTACATTGTCTACAAGCGATAACTCGTTAATTTCTGTTCTGTGGTAATTGTAACATGTTTATGTACTGCCCTGTTGACATTGGAGTCCAGCTGAGAGATTTAATTTTAATTGCCAGTTGATTGTTTTGTGAGTAGATCGTTATCATCGTACTTTGCCTCAAGGTGGCCTATGTTTGCTATACTGCTGTATAGCAGGTTAGTTTTGTGGGTGGGTATTTTCTTGAAATTAAACATTGCAATGAATTTTTGGTGGCGCTAATAAGTTTATGCGCCCGCCGTAACATAATAAATGCTTGGTATGCAACCCCTTCACTGAGGTCTCCTTCATATCCTTGCCGAATTTCATTGTAAAGTGTTTGCTAGACTCTGTCCACAAACTCTGCAGTCACAGCTGTGAGCGCTGGTCAAAACTTTGACTGCTCTTTTGCACGGTTCGACCATTGACCACGCTGATTGTCACTGTTGATCACACTGTGTTTTAGCAGTTGACCAATGACTGTGTGATGATATACAGAAGAATGTGTGGCGACTCCATCCCTTCCTTGGTAAACAGGGGTAAGATGCCCGGTCGCAGCTGTGACTGTGGTGCTTATTGGGGTGACCACCCCCTGCTCCGTACATGGCTACTTGCTCGTTCTTGCCCACAACAATCGAGAGGCACTGTCCTCACTGTTTCACTTCAGTCTCTGCTGTCTTTGTTTCGTAGTACTTCGTCGACCGCAACACACGGGACAGCTGGTGATACAGGACCGTTGAAAAATTTGTATGCGGAATCAAGGAAATGTTCCACATACAAATTTTTCAATGGTCCTATATCACAAGCTTCAGTCTCCATTTCGTGTGCACTTCATCGACCACAACACGAGGGACAGCTTGTGATATAGAGGACCGTTGAAAAATTTGTGGGTGGAAACTTCCTGATTTGTAGGTCAACCACAAAACGCTAAAAATTGGCACACCATGAAACAACCTGCTGTGAGGTGTACTATATTTCACATGCATATTGACTTTACGGTTTGCAGTCCAACATCAGTCTTCTCGACTTTGTTGGTAGGGCTATGCCCTGAGGGAGATGTTGCGTAGTGTGGCCAGAACTAGGCCCTCGGTCCAACACTTTAACATCTTGGCCACCAAGCAATGCCCTTACATAATGGGACACCTTGGTAACCACACCAATGATGGACGCTTCAGTCAGAAGAGGTGTCCTTCGGAGGGTGCAATAGGCCATCAGTCCTGTGGGGCCTGTTTCAAATAGGGTCTGCCTTCTTTAGGCCCTCATCCATCTTTGTGGTAAATATCTCATGTTACATTTAACTCAGACCCTTATAAATAGTTATTACGTTTAACTGCCCTTCTGAACATTGGCATCTTGATGTTGTCTTGAGGTGGATTAATTAACAGCTGTCTCTCTGTCCCACCAGGTGACTGGAGGAGGGCGTGCATCAAATGGCGGCTTGACAGTAGGGGACTACATCCTGGCCATCAACGAGCAGCCAACGGACACCCTGAAGCATCTGGAAGCGCAACAGATCATCAAGAAGTCCAGCAGCAGCCTCACTCTGATGTGGTGAGTGGGTGATCTTGTTTAGGACATCTTGCTCGAGTGTACTTTCTACTTGCGGTATATCCGCAGATGTTTCCAGTGGTTCTTCTCTATACCATAGCTACTTGTTATTAGGCGCATGTGCCTGTATCTGCATAGGAAGGAAACGTGCACCTATAAATGAGATGCGCTTAATTTCAAATGATATTCCTCGAACAGGAAGTGCGCTTCATTTCGAATTGTAGCTTTTTCAACTCCGTAGGATTGAAAACGGCAGAGTTTCCGGAAGAAGACTTTAGCGTACACAATAATTGTATTTGGAGACTTCTGTCTCTGTTTGCTGCAAAACCAGTGCCTAATTGGGAAAACTATGTCAAAGCAGTAGGGTTGATTGGGTCAAAGTTCACTGGTTGTCATGGAGCCAATTACAGGTGCAGTACATGCATGTCTACATGCCAGCAATTGATAGGTCAGCCAGGTGGAGTACACCCATTGCAATTACGTGGTGGAGCCTGAATTGGATTCAGAGCTCACAATCCAAGTACATTAGTTACAGGGCTTTTTTATTTTTTACCGCTGATGGATTTACATGTGCATACCACAACGGTGGCTAATGAGAGCCTGGACAAGGCAAGAACCCATGCAGGTCCCCGGGACCGACAGCGTACGAAGGAAGGAAATTAGGCCTTCTCTAAAATGGCTAAAAGCTTTAACCCTTCCACCAACAGACCCAACCATTGAGTCAGTCACAACAGAATACTCGCTGCAATTAAGCTATGTATACATGTACATTTCGGCATCAATATAAAAGGTTTGCACTTGGCATCAGCACTGCTACAGTTCTACAGTTTGAGCATCCCCGTTTAGTAGTACACAATTGTTCCACATGGAAGTGTATATGACTTACGACTTTAGTTATAGCCTCTGACATGTGATAGCATCAGGTGCCTAAAGTGCTGGATGGTAGGCCTGGATCTACCCCCCACTACGCAACAGCGATTTTTCTTTCTCCTTCAGTGTGCACTCAGCCCTACCCCCAAAAGCTCGTGTTTATTTTAGCCCAGTACAATGTTCCTAAAAGCTCAGGCTGTACGGCTGTGTGTTCATCGATCTTTTCTGTGCAGTTCATCCGACCAGTATACTGTTGCTGTACGTCTATAAAGACTCGGACTGTGTGTCCATCTTTGCTGTGCGGTGCATCGGCCTGAGTGCTGTGACGTGTTGTCTGGGAGTGTTGTATTGTTGTGCTTAGCCCGCTGCTCCACCCTGCCTGATGTGCACCCAGACACCTTGACAACACTTACCCCGCTGCTCCACCCTGCCTGATGTGCACCCAGACACCTCGACAACACTTACCCTTGCTTTGAGCAGGCCAAGGGGATGCGGACAGCTAGTCTAAACGACGCTATGGGCGGGGGAGTTCGCCCAATGCTGCATGATGCTGATGCTTGAATGCTCTCAACACCAATACTCACAACACACGTTGATAGGATTCCACTTCATAGTATGAAAGGACGCTAATTCTGCTAATGCATTGCTTATTCAGTGTCCTGCAATGGCAAAGAGAAGTATTGTGTATGCAGGGCAACTCATGCCTCCTCCCTCACTTCACCTAGCTACAATTCCCCCCCCCCCCCCTTGAATGATTGTCAGGTGTCTCAGCAACTATACATGTGCGGCATGCAATATATGCTCTAGCTGTCTTGTGTCTTGCTAGAATTCCCCCCCTCCTTGAATGATAGTTCAGATGTCTCGAGCACCTACATGTGCAGCATGCATGGTCTAGCTGTCTTGTGTCTTGCTACAATTCCCCCCCCCCCCCCCCCCCCTTCAATGATTGTTCAGATGTCTCAGCAACTACGTGTGCAGCATGCATATGCTCTAGCTGTCTTGTGTCTTGCTACAATTCCCCCCCCCCCCCCCTTGAATGATTGTTCAGATGTCTCAGCAACTACGTGTGCAGCATGCATATGGTCTAGCTGTCTTGTGTTCCGCAGTTGCTCACGCGCGTTCCCTCTAGCTTCATTCCTAGGCTCCCCCTGTGCACCGGTATTTTTTGTCGGTGCTTGCAGGCGGAGGAGCCTGGGAACGAGGCTATGTTCTCTCTGCTATGTGGTGTCAGTCTGAATGTCTGGTCATGTAATTGTGAGGTTTGACCAGAACCAAGCCTTACAGTGAAGGAATTGAGGACCTACAGGGTATCCATGTTTGTGTGAGTGTTCCTCCCAGGAAGGAAGGAAGTATGTGGGCTTGATAATTTGATTTGTTCTCAGGATTCCTCTCTGATCATGAGTGCATGCTGCCTGTTGCCATACTGAGGATTTCAACTTGCTTGTCCGATCCATTTCAAATATTTGGCGATGAGAGACTGCGCGGTGTGCGCCTTCGCCGTTTATATGCCTAGCTGTCTTGCCGTAAATGAACGCACAATTGTTCGAACGAAAACAGTAATTTGCAATTCCCAGCTAGCTCAGGCTTTAAGTGCAAAGGCCGTTTCCATGGCCATGCACATGAATGGGTCTCGGACAAGCAACCTGAAATCCTCAGTACAGGCAAGGCTCCCCCTTCGGTTTCTTTCACCTTTGGGTACAGCCGCTATCGATTAGGTCTGAACTCTGAAGGTGTACCCTCTGCTGATGCAGTCTGCTGGAACATCAGTTGAAACTTTGCTTTGACTGCAGCCGTTACGTCTGACCGGTGTAGCCCATGGATCCCGTCACTTGCTACTACAATGTAGGTCTGAGCGGTGTAGTCGGAGCTCCCCCCCCCCCCCCCCCCCCCTGCAGACACTGCATCCAACGTCTGTCCCGGTCTGCTGGAACACTATATTTTGGGCCCAGCGATTAGGTCTGAGTGGTCTAGCCCTGGATCAAGTCATCTGATCTGGCACAGTCTGGCTGCTATTGAACCCCTGCAATGTATTGGTGCCCAGTTGGCAGGCTTTGTGTGTACTGTGTGTAGCCTCGTTCCCAGGCCACGTGGGAACGAGGCTAGTGGGTCTAGCCCTGGATCAGGTGATCTGAGCTGGCACAGTCTGGCTTCTATTGAACCCCTGTGATGTATTGGTGCCCTGTTGGCAGGCTTTGTGTGTACTGTAGGTTTGTACACAAGGGGTTACTACAGCTTCATCCAAGAGGAAATGAATGCTATTTATGAAGCCACTGAGAAACAACTCCACTGTAACCCCAGGATGCCTAGCCTCATTCCCAGGCCTCCACGCCCAGCTTTTGTCGCTTGCAGTACTGGCCCCCCGCTTTTCATACCGTGAGCAACAAAGCTGCATGTGCATGGAGGCCTGGGGACGATGTGACACCGTGTAGGAAGAATGTTTCCTACACCTGTACATGTACGTATGTAGGAAGTATGCTTCCTACAAAAGAGATTGTGTACACCTATATTCCGAAAATGGCATGCAAAGTGCACCTCCTTCAAGACATTTTCCTATCAGCAACAAACTTATAATTAGTAAATCAGCATCAAATACGTACATATGTACATGTATACACATACGTGCGTAAGCTGTGCACATGGTATTTTCTGACCGTTTAATTATTGTTCTGTAAATTTTTCGTGAGTTCAGTTTGTCTAGGCCTTCTGAGCATGTGCAGTGGTATCATTGACCACGCCCCTTTGCACTGTATCTTGCCTGCAAATAATATGCAAGTTCCATCGTGTGTGTGTATCTGTGCTTCTCACGATTGTGATAATGCCCACGGGTTGCAACACTATTGTATGAACAGCTGAAGGCGGCGGGGGACCGGGCTGATTGACCGGTAGCCTCGTTCCAGGCTCTCATTCTCAAAAGCGAGAAGAGAGCCTGGTAACATTGGGGGGTCAAACCGTTGACTTCCTTCGTGTGATAAACGAAGGATACTCGTACGTTTGTGGTGAATGTTGTGTGAGTTACAAAATAGTCACATGTTCACGTGTTTTCGTTCTGAAATTGGTTCGCCAGGATCCTGAGTGGAAGTCCATGGTTTAACCTACCAATGTTGCCAGGCTCTCTTCTCCCTTTCGAGAATGAGAGCCAGGGAATAAGGCTAATTGACCGGAGGGGTGTTGTGGACCTTTCCGTCACTAGACACTGTACCAGGCCGGCTAGTTCGAGCTAATTATTTTCCTCACGCCTATAGTGGTGTCTACAGTGTAGCCTGTGTTTACAAGGTGCCATACCTCGAGTGGTGGAGGCTGTTCTGGCCCAGTCATACAAATGCCATTCCACGGCACATTCCACTGCTTATTACTACTATAATACAATAATCCTAATTGCTAGAGATTGCAAACAATGCTCATGATAATGTGATTAGGTGACACGCTTGTGTCCTTTGATAACAAATTTTCATAGCTCTTTGTTCTTAGAGCAACAGAGGTTAGGCAGTATCAACACTGTATGAAATGCAGTGTAAGAGTGCGGTATATAGTGGCGTGTTATTAGGCACATCTCACTTATAGGCGCATATAATTCGCTGTTAGGCACAGGTTCAACTCTCGTCCCAGGTACTCGCTGTTAAGCGCTGCAGTCTTCTTCCAGAAACTCTGTGCCATTTTCGGCCTGCAGAGTGGAAAACTGCTGTAATTCGAATTGAAGTGCACTGCCTATTTGAGGAATGTCATTATTATTGCATTCGTTATTAGGCGCATCTCGCTTATAGGCACATATTTCCTTCCTGTGAGTTATAGGCGCATGCGCCTAATAACGTGCAACTACGGTAGTTACACTTCTGGTAGGTGAAAAATTGTACCGCGTAACGTTTGAGCGATAGGAATGGCATAATTAGAGATGTTTCTTGTGGCTGCATACGATGGTCATGTGCCTATTAACATGGCTGTATGGAATTTCCTGTGATATCACTGGCTGGGAATCTGGCGGCAACCCCGATTGTTTGAATATCTCAGACTGATAACCTGGAATGTCAACATGTTTGTAAACAGTGGAGCCGGGTCATACCCTTGTTTACGCTGATAGCGCAAATGTTTTGCCTGAGGATTTGTCAAACGTGCATACCAGGAAGACCCTACCTCCTTCCTGGGGGGTGCAGTACGGCTTAGCACAGATCCTCCCTCCTTCCTGGGGGATGTGGTACGGCTTAGCACAGAGGATCTTACCAGTACTATGACCCTCCCTCCTTCCTGCTCTTCAGCCTTCAGCATAGGGCTTACCACAGATCAGACAAACATATATACCAGTATGACCCCCCCTGAGGTTCCTTCTTCCTGCTCTTCAGCCTTCAGCATGGGGCTTAGCACAGACAAACACCCAGTATGACCCTCCCTGAGTTTCCTTCTTCCTGCTCTTCAGCCTTCAGCATGGGGCTTAGCACAGACAAACACCTAGTATGACCCTCCCTCCCTGCTGCTCTTCAGCCTTCAGCAATTAGTTCTCTGTGGTAAGCCCTATGCTGAAGGCTGAAGTGTACGTCCGCAGAAAGGAGGGAGGGTTGCGGTGGTATACTTCCTCTGGTGCTACCATATGACCCTCCCTCGAGGGTTAGGGTTGGTGCAGGCGTCCATTCTGATGTTTTTTTTCCAGAACCCATTAGCTGCACAGACCTAGCCCGGTATTTTTCGTCGGTGCGCGCAGGGGGAGGAGCCTGGGAACGAGGCTAGTACAGACCAGCGTGCCAGAGTCACTTCAGTGTATAGCACTGGAGCAGTGTACATCTTTGCTAGCCTCATTCCCAGTCCCAAGCCCAGCTTTTCGTCACTTGCAGTACGGTAAAGCTTTACCGTACTGCAAGTGACGAAAAGCTGGGCTTGGGACTGGGAAAGAGGCTAGCAAAGTTGTACACTGCTCCAGTGCTATACACTGAAGTGACTCTGGCACGCTGGTCCCAAGCCAGCTTTTCGTCGCTTGCAGTACGGTAAAGCTTTACCGTACTGCAAGTGACGAAAAGCTGGCTTGGGACTGGGAACGAGGCTACAACTTTGCCTATTCTAAATCCGATGTCCGCATGTAGATACAGCCATATAAGCTCAATGATCTCTTGACTATTTCCACAAATCTTTATAAACCTCAGTCCGTGCTGCATCCAATCGTGTAAGTCTCATGTCCATGTCTGCCTATAACATGTACCTTGAAATCACCTTGGAGAACATTCTTCTGAGTCGCTCTGCGTGTGGTCTTGCGTAATTCTTCCCTCTCTACTGAATCGAATTTCAGTTTAGAGTTTCTACAAAAGTCCCTAGAAACGCGTGTCAAATTATATTCTGTAGCATATCGTGTTACTTCATAAGTGGGAGCAGGAATGCGTGTGTGAGGTGCGTGCGGTTGCTGTGGAGATGGGACTTCAGGAAATGGAATATGGAGAAAGCCGTGCACAGTGCGTGGTTGGTCCATGGAGAAACTCCGGGCGGATTTAGGAGCAAGCTAGCCTCGTTCCCAGGCCCGAGACGGCACCTGGGAATGAGGCTAGGAGCAAGCGGCAATATTGGTTTCACAATGTGCTGGATTGGGAATGAAAGGAACTGAAACTGTAATCTGGTGGTGGTTTCTGATAAGCTGTGTAAGCAGCTGCAGCTAGCTGACCGATGAAGGCCTGCACAAGAAGTCAGGGAACCCTTCAAAATGTTCCCCATGTTGCAGTCCCCACTGAGCACTGGTTATTATATGCGTGTAGAGGAGGAGGAGGAGGAGGAGGGGGTTCCGCGCCTGGGTTCGAGGCTAAAGTCCAATGTCCAAGTAGTTCCAAGAACACCCGAGATGTCCCAGGCTCTGTCAACCACTTATAGGTCCGAGGAGTAGATCGAGTTCGGAAACCAGACCTGTCTTCTGGGTATTCACCATTATGAATTATGGCCTGGTATTGTATTACATGTGTGGTTGTCATGGAGGGAAGATATATGCCAAGAATGTGATACCGTAGTGCATTGCTAATCTGATTTACTACTACTGCACTTATAATGATTTCGATTTTAAGCTGGAGCATACGCCTCTGTGGGAAACTCGGAATGCCTATTCTCCCCGACCCTTCTCCAGAATGAAACACTCTCATTTCTCAAGTCCCATTCCCAGGCCACGTGGGTGTATGGAAAAAGTTGCTTGGTACCTATACCATTTGTGCATGTGTGCACGAAATTATTATTACATGTGTATTGTAGCACTAGTAAGGTCTGGAGCCACTCCAGCTGCTGTTCTTGAATCTGAAACCGAAAATAATGTCAAGTTGGAAGTTAATTGTGTACTCTAAGTTTGTTTTGCTTGATTGTCCAAGTGACCCTCTCAGGATGTCACCAGCCCTAGGACCTCTCCCGCCCTCCAACACACACACACACACACACACATACACACACACACACACACACACACACACACACACACACACACGTAAGAGTAATCGGTACTCCCAAATGTCACCCCAGCCCTGTGTTCTGTTCCGTCTGTGTTGGACATGCCATGTTGGACATGCTGTGTTGGACATGCTGATTGTGATGCTAGTGGTCCCTGCATTCCCTCATTCTGGTGGGTAACGACGTGCGGTGATTGAATTTGGATTGAGATGTTTCAAATTATCAGTGAATTATTTCCGCTAGTACCCTGCATTCCACTGCGTGTGTGTTTGACTGACCCAAACCGCTGAGTGCATGACTGGGAGTTGGTCATGCATACTTCGATCAGCATATACTGATTTCATCTAGCCTCATTCCCAGTCCCACGCCCAGCTTTCAGTGCTTGCAGTACGGTAAAGCGGGGAGGTCCTGGTACATTTCCTCACGTGAGTGACGTCAAGGGTAGAAAGACGGTAGAAAGACCTAAATGAGCGTGGGCGTAGTGGGTCTCAGAACAGCAAGAGGAGCGAAGGTACCAGGTAACACCACACTTATCTAGCTAGTGGGGGGTGACTGTCATACTCACTGAGTGTTGAACGTGTAGATGGTTGAATAGCACGCAAAACTTAGCGTCCTCTTTCTGTCATTTATTGATTATGTCATGCTCACGTGAGGAAATGTACCAGCCCCTCCCCGCTTTACCTTGCTGCAAGCGACGAAAAGCTGGGCGTGGGACTGGGAGTGAGATTACTTCAGCATACATATACTCTGATTGCATCCACCAGCTCATACGCGCATACCTAGAGCTCGCCTCGTCCCCGGGCTGCTTGTAGAGGCGGCTATAGATTACAGCTCACCCCAGTTAGCACAGACGTCATGTGACGTCACATGCTACTAGCGCAATTGTACGTTTAGTGCCATAATTTCTATGCTCGAGTATTCGTCACTGCATGCTTATATCAGATCATGTAGTAGCAATTACTTCACTGGAGGAATGCAATCACTGCTACTCAGTACCACTGTTCTGGTACCAATCTGTTGTAAGTATTTGAGTGATCATTGCCCTGTCACATTCTGAGGACAGTCATGAGTGCAACTGCTCCATGCGTGTCCTGCACTGCACATACTAGCATCCACTTCGCTCAGGCTCGCCCTCCAATGTCCTGCTTTCCCCTTAGCCTCATTCCCAGGCCACCGCCCAGCTTTTTGTCACTTGCAGTACGGTAAAGCGGGGAGGGCCTGGTACATTTCCTCACGTGAGTGACGTCAAGGGTAGAAAGGGGTAGAAAGACCGGAAGGAAGCGTGGGCGTACGTGGTCTCAGAACAGCAAGAAGAGCAAAGGTACCAAGTAAGATACCACACGTATCTAGCTAGCGGGGGGCGACTGTCATACTCACCGAGCGTTGAACGTGTAGATGGTTGAATAACACGCAAAACGTTGCGTCCTCGTTCTGAAAATTTTGCCATTTTTCGATTACGTCATGCTCACATGAGGAAATGTACCAGGCCCTCCCCGCTTTACCGTACTGCAAGCGACGAAAAGCTGGCGTGGGACTGGGAACGAGACTACATTCCCCTAGTAATGCCAACTTGTTCTCCCAATTGAGATCGAAGAAGCCCTTGTTCTAGTGGAAACAAACGTCTTTTCCTTTGTAGCCGGTACGCCATTGCGCCCTCGGTAACCGTTAACTAGTGTAAGGCTTTCAGAGTGCTTCTCAACCTGATTAAATATTAATATTCCCTCCCACTGTTGAGCGCATTCTTAGGATGCCCGCGTACAAGGGTGGGGACTGGCTTACAGCATTAGCAGCATTGGTTCAAGTATGCAGTGTCGATATTGGGACACCTGTGGCCAGATTCGTCATAGGCTGCGGAACAGTCCAGCAGACCCGGCAACTGCCAGACCAACGTTTGCTGTATGCATGGTACCTGAAAAGCGAGCAGATGTGATCTCAGAGGTCCTAAAATTCCTTGGGGGGGGGGGGGGGGGGGGGGGGGGGGGGGGGGGGCATGCCCCAAAACCCCCGTACGAGGGTGTAGCCTACTAGTGCATTGGCATGGCTATGTCTGGGATCGTCTCATAACTTACCGGTTCATTTAGCTCCAGCTAAAGGTTTAGATTCCTGTGAATTTTTGACAGATATCATTCCTGTCAAGCAACAGGGCGTGAGAGAATCAACAATCCCTAACCGGCAATCCTTTTTCAGCAGCAATTCAATCCACCCACTAGCCCTCGTCATCTATAATGCTATTGGCTAATAATCACGCTCTAACCTGTCCTAATATACCCCAAGTACATGTGTGCGCTAATGCTCAGTCACATGACCTATGTGAACCAATCAAAAGCGAGCTTAGAAAGCTACTCCAGTAGTGTAGGCCCTCGTGCCCTCTCCAGCCCATTTTATTAACCATGTACTTGACCTTTGAGCGGAGCAAAGAAAAGCAGTTCAAAGGTCAAGATAGCGAAACGTATTAGATGGTTCATGGTACAGGTCAAAGTTCACGTACGTGTAGCGTTCCATAGAAGGTTGACTTTTCATCCTGATTCCATTATTACTTTCACACACACACACACACACACACGCACACACACACACACACACCTCCCCCTCAGCACAAAGATTCGCCCGACCGTCACCTCTCCCACACCCACCAAATCAATCTCCTTCACCTTCTCCCCCTCCCCTCTCTCCTACACCCTCTCCCCCGTCGCCAATGGCCCCCGCACAGTCAGGTCCCCTCGATCTCCCAGGACACCTACTGTGACAGTTACCAAGCCTCCACCCCCATCCGTGAGTAGGAGCTTGTGTATCATGTGATGTCATGTG
>OZ007512.1:680450-882950 GCA_963931865.1 Axinella damicornis
GGAGAGGTGCCATTATTGTCACCAATTTTAGGATTACAGTCGAGTTCACTGATAAGACACTTCACAACAGCCAGCTGGCCATTTCGAGCAGCAGAATGCAGAGGTGTAAAACCATTCGCAATACCATGTTCTGGACTGCATTTGTGTTCAGTAATGAGATACCTTGCAACTGCAATATGACCATTCTGACAAGCACAATGCAGTGGAGTGGTGCCATTATTGTTACCAATTTTAGGATTACAGTCAAGTTCACTGATAAGATACTTCACAACAGCCAGGTGGCCATTTCGAGCAGCAGAATGCAGAGGTGTAAAACCATTCACATTACCATGTTCTGGACTGCATTTGTGATCAGTAATGAGATACCTTGCAACTGCAAGATGACTATTCTCACAAGCATAATGAAGTGGAGTGGAGCCACGGTTGCTAGAGAACTGCGGGTCACAGTTGCATTCTGAGATGAGAAATGTGACAATATCCAGATGTCCTTTAAGACTTGCCAAGTGCAGTGGAATATGGCCATATTGGTCCTCAGTTTTCAGCTTGCATCTTACTTCAAAGACAAGATACTTCACTACAGCCAGGTGACCATACAAGCATGCATAGTGCAGTGGAGTGGTAGCAACAAAGTTAATATATTCTGGGTTACAAAATTGTTCAGTAATGAGGTACTTTGCAACTTCGAGACGACCTTCTTGACAAGCAATATGGAGTGGTGTGTCACCATCTTTGTCAGTGCACTCTGGATTGCAGTCAAGCTCAGTAGTGAGATACTTTGCAACTTCAAGATGACCTTCCAGACAAGCACAGTGCAGTGGAGTGGTGCCATCGTTGTTACCAATTTGAGGATTACAGCCAAGTTCACTGATAAGACACTTCACTACAGCCAGGTGGCCATTGATAGCAGCAGAATGCAGAGGTGTAAAACCATTCACATTACCATGTTCTGGACTGCATTTGTGATCAGTAATGAGATACCTTGCAACTGCAAGATGACCATTCAAACAAGCGCAGTGCAGAGGAGTGAAGCCAATGTTGTCACTAATTTGAGGATTACAGCCAAGTTCACTGATAAGATACTTCACTACAGCCAGGTGGCCATTGATAGCAGCAGAATGCAGAGGTGTAAAACCATTCACATTACCATGTTCCGGACGGCATTTGTGATCAGCAATGAGATACCTTGCAACTGCAAGATGACCATTCCGACAAGCATAATGAAGTGGAGTGTATCCATCATTGCTAGAGCACTGTGGGTCACAGTTACACTCTGAAATGAGAAATGTTACAATATCAAGGTTTCCTTTGAGACTTGCCAAGTGCAGTGGAATACGGCCATATTGGTCCGTAGTTTGCAACTTGCATCTTACTTCAAAGACAAGATACTTCACTACAGCCAGGTGACCATACAAGCATGCATAGTGCAGAGGAGTGGTAGCAACAAAGTTAATATATTCTGGGTTACAAAATTGTTCAGTAATGAGGTACTTTGCAACTTCAAGACGACCTTCTCGACAAGCAATATGAAGTGGTGTGTCACCATTTTTGTCAGTGCACTCTGGATTGCAGTCAAGCTCAGTAGTGAGATACTTTGCAACTTCAAGATGACCATTCTTACAAGCACAGTGCAGTGGAGTGGTGCCATCGTTGTTACCAATTTGAGGATTACAACCAAGTTCACTGATAAGATACTTCACTACAGCCAGGTGGCCATTGATAGCAGCAGAATGCAGAGGTGTAAAACCATTCACACGACTATGTTCTGGACTGCATTTGTGTTCAGTAATGAGATACCTTGCAACTTCAAGATGACCATTCTGACAAGCACTGTGGAGAGGAGTGCAGCCAATGTTGTCACTAATTTGAGGATTACAGCCAAGTTCACTGATAAGATACTTGACTACAGCCAGGTGGCCATTGATAGCAGCAGAATGCAGAGGTGTAAAACCATTCACATTACCATGTTCTGGACTGCATTTGTGATCAGTAATGAGATACCTTGCAACTGCAAGATGACCATTCAAACAAGCGCAGTGCAGAGGAGTGAAGCCAATGTTGTCACTAATTTGAGGATTACAGCCAAGTTCACTGATAAGATACTTCACTACAGCCAGGTGGCCATTGATAGCAGCAGAATGCAGAGGTGTAAAACCATTCACATTACCATGTTCCGGACGGCATTTGTGATCAGCAATGAGATACCTTGCAACTGCAAGATGACCATTCCAACAAGCATAATGAAGTGGAGTGTATCCATCATTGCTAGAGCACTGTGGGTCACAGTTACACTCTGAAATGAGAAATGTTACAATATCAAGGTTTCCTTTGAGACTTGCCAAGTGCAGTGGAATATGGCCATATTGGTCCGTAGTTTGCAACTTGCATCTTACTTCAAAGACAAGATACTTCACTACAGCCAGGTGACCATACAAGCATGCATAGTGCAGAGGAGTGGTAGCAACAAAGTTAATATATTCTGGGTTACAAAATTGTTCAGTAATGAGGTACTTTGCAACTTCAAGACGACCTTCTCGACAAGCAATATGGAGTGGTGTGTCACCATTTTTGTCAGTGCACTCTGGATTGCAGTCAAGCTCAGTAGTGAGATACTTTGCAACTTCAAGATGACCATTCTTACAAGCACAGTGCAGTGGAGTGGTGCCATCGTTGTTACCAATTTGAGGATTACAACCAAGTTCACTGATAAGATACTTCACTACAGCCAGGTGGCCATTGATAGCAGCAGAATGCAGAGGTGTAAAACCATTCACATTACCATGTTCTGGACTGCAATTGTGATCAGTAATGAGATACCTTGCAACTGCAAGATGACCATTCCCACAAGCGCAGTGCAGAGGAGTGGAGCAATTATTGTCACCAATTTTAGAATTACAGTTGAGTTCACTGATAAAGTACTTCACTACAGCCAGGTGGCCATTGATAGCAGCAGAATGCAGAGGTGCAAAACCATTCACATTACCATGTTCTGGACAGCATTTGTGATCAGTAATGAGATACCTTGCAACTTCAAGATGACCATTCTGACAGGCTAAGTGAAGAGGAGTGGTGCCATTATTGTCACCAATTTGAGGATTACAGCCAAGTTCACTGATGAGATACTTCACAACAGCCAAGTGGCCATTGATAGCAGCAGAATGCAGAGGTGTAAAACCATTCACACTACCATGTTCTGGACTGCATTTGTGTTCAGTAATGAGATACCTTGCAACTTCAAGATGACCATTCTGACAGGCTGAGTGAAGAGGAGTGGTGCCACTATTGTCACCAATTTGAGGATTACAGCCAAGTTCACTGATAAGATACTTCACAACAACCAAGTGGCCATTGATAGCAGCAGAATGCAGAGGTGTAAAGCCATTCACACTACCATGTTCTGGACGGCATTTGTGTTCAGTAATGAGATACCTTGCAACTTCAAGATGACCATTTTCACAAGCACAGTGCAGTGGAGTGTCACCATCATTGTCACCAATTTGAGGATTACAGCCAAGTTCACTGATAAGATACTTCACAACAGCCAAGTGGCCATTGATAGCAGCAGAATGCAGAGGTGTAAAGCCATTCACACTACCATGTTCTGGACGGCATTTGTGTTCAGTAATGAGATACCTTGCAACTTCAAGATGACCATTCTCACAAGCACAGTGCAGTGGAGTGTCACCATCATTGTCACCAATTTGAGGATTACAGCCAAGTTCCCTGATGAGATACTTCACAACAGCCAAGTGGCCATTGATAGCAGCAGAATGCAGAGGTGTAAAGCCATTCACACTACCATGTTCTGGACGGCATTTGTGTTCAGTAATGAGATACCTTGCAACTTCAAGATGACCATTCTCACAAGCACAGTGCAGTGGAGTGTCACCATCATTGTCACCAATTTGAGGATTACAGCCAAGTTCACTGATAAGATACTTCACAACAGCCAAGTGGCCATTGATAGCAGCAGAATGCAGAGGTGTAAAGCCATTCACACTACCATGTTCTGGACGGCATTTGTGTTCAGTAATGAGATACCTTGCAACTTCAAGATGACCATTCTCACAAGCACAGTGCAGTGGAGTGTCACCATCATTGTCACCAATTTGAGGATTACAGCCAAGTTCACTGATAAGATACTTCACAACAGCCAAGTGGCCATTGATAGCAGCAGAATGCAGAGGTGTAAAGCCATTCACACTACCATATTCTGGACGGCATTTGTGTTCAGTAATGAGATACCTTGCAACTTCAAGATGACCATTCTCACAAGCACAGTGCAGTGGAGTGTCACCATCATTGTCACCAATTTGAGGATTACAGCCAAGTTCCCTGATGAGATACTTCACAACAGCCAAGTGGCCATTGATAGCAGCAGAATGCAGAGGTGTAAAGCCATTCACACTACCATGTTCTGGACGGCATTTGTGTTCAGTAATGAGATACCTTACAACTTCAAGATGACCATTCTCACAAGCACAGTGCAGTGGAGTGTCACCATCATTGTCACCAATTTGAGGATTACAGCCAAGTTTACAGATAAGATACTTTATTACAGCCAGCTTGCCACTAAAAGCAGCTAAATACAGAGGTGTATAGCCATTAGCATTACTGCACTGTGGATTACATTTGTGCTCCTTGATGAGATACTTTGCAACTGCAAGATGACCTTTCCAACAAGCACAGTACAGAGGAGAGGTGTCATCATTATCTCTAATTTGTGGATTAGAACCAAGTTCAACGATAAGATACTTCACGACAGCCAGGTGGCCATTGCTAGCAGCTAAATGTAGAGGTGTAAAATCACTCATATCGGCAAGCTCTGGACTGCATTTTTGTTCAGTAATGAGATACCTTGCAACTTCAAGATGACCATTCTCACAAGCACAGTGCAGTGGAGTGTCACCATCATTGTCACCAATTTGAGAATAACAGCCAAGTTCACTGATAAGATACTTTATTACAGCTAGCTGGCCATTAAAAGCAGCTGAATGTAGAGGTGTAAAACCATTCACATTACCATGTTCTGGACTGCACTTGTGTTCAGTAATATACTTTGCAACTTCAAGATGACCGTTCCGACAGGCAGTGTGTAGTGGTGTGTAACCATCTTTGTCAGCACACTGTGGGTTACAGTTGCATTCAGAAATAATGAATTTTATGATGTCAATATGTCCCTTCAAGGTTGCACAGTGCAGTGGAGTGTAGCCATCATTGTCGCCAATTTGATAATTACAGCGGAGTTCACTAATAAGATACTTCACTACAACCAGGTGGCCATTGATAGCAGCTGAATGCAGAGGAGTGTAGCCATCAACATTACCATGTTCTGGACTGCATTTGTGTTCAGTAATGAGATACCTTGCAACTTCAAGATGACCATTCTGGCAAGCACAATGAAGTGGAGTGGAGCCATCATTGCTAGAGCACTGTTGGTCACAGTTACACTCTGAAATGAGAAATGTTACAATATCAAGGTTTCCTTTGAGACTTGCCAAGTGCAGTGGAATACGGCCATATTGGTCCGTAGTTTGCAGCTTGCATCTTACTTCAAAGACAAGATACTTCACTGCAGCCAGGTGACCATACAAGCATGCATAGTGCAGTGGAGTGGTGGCAGAAAAGTTCATATATTCTGGGTTGCAGGTATGTTCAGCAATGAGATACTTTGCAACTTCAAGATGACCTTCTTGACAAGCAATATGGAGTGGTGAGTCACCATCTTCGTCAGTGCACTCTGGATTGCAGTCAATCTCAGTAATGAGATACTTTGCCACTTCAAGATGACCTTCCAGACAAGCACAGTGCAATGGAGTCATGCCATTGTTGTCAGGGTATTGTGGGTTACAGTTGCATTCCAAGATAAGAAACGTGATGACGTCTAAGTATCCTCCTAAACTTGCTAAGTGCAGTGGAATATCACCTTTTTCCCCAGCAATTTGGGAATGGCAATTTTCTTCACACATAAGGTACTTCACAATAGCCAGGTGACCATTTCCTGCTGCTAAATGGAGAGGTGTATAGGCATTAACGTTGCCATGCTGTAAGCTGCATTTGCATTTAGTGATAAGATACTTTGCCACTTCAAGATGACCAAATTCACAAGCACAGTGGAGCGGAGTACTGCCATTATTGTCAGAGCATTGTGGGTCACTATTGCATTCTGAGATGAGAAATCTGACAATATCAAGGTGTCCTTTCCAACTTGCCAAGTGCAGTGGAGTTTGGCCATAATGGTCGGCAATTTGGGAATTGCACCTTAGTTCACAGACAAGATACTTCACAATGGGCAAGTGTCCATGTAAGCATGCATAGTGCAGTGGAGTGAGGCCAAATAAGGTAGGGTATTCTGGTTTACAAGTAGGCTCTGTAATGAGGTACACTGCAACTTCAAGGCGACCATAGAGGCAAGCATAGTGCAGTGGAGTGAGACCATCACTGTCACCAATTTGAGGATTGCAGCCAAGTTCAGTGATAAGATACTTCACTACAGCAAGGTGGCCGTTACTAGCAGCTGAATGCAGAGGTGTGTAGCAAGAATAGTGGAAGGGAATGCTACCTCTACTGTTGGGCTTCTGTGGATCACAGTGATAGTCTGTAATCAAACACTGTACAATATTCAGGTGTCCACTTTCACTTGCATAATGGAGTGGAGTATTACCAACACTGTCACTGACTTCTGGATTACAACCATTTTCAGTAATGAGGTACTTAACACTGTCAAGGTTACCACTTTCACTGGCTGCATGCAGTGGAGTGTAGCCATCATTGTCAGTGCAGTGTGGATTGCACTTGTGCTCAGTAATGAGACACCTTGCAATGTGTAGGTACCCACTCTTGCAGGCAAGATGAAGAGGAGTGCGGCCATTAGGGGTCGTAGTTTCAGGATTGCAGTTCTGTTCACTGATAAGGTACTGGGTAATGTCCAGGTGTCCATGCTTGCATGCAAGATGCAGCGCTGAGAGGCCTGAAGACTCTCTCACCTCATTAGGATTGAGTCTATGTTTTGTGATAAGGTCTTCAATGGTTGAGAGGTCGCCGTCTGTGCAAGCCTGAAACAGTTGCAATTCCATACCTGAGGCTTACTCGTGTAGCACTGACAAGTGATGGTGAGGCGAACAGTAACAAGCTTAGTTGAGCTGAAGCTCTGAAACTTGGCTGTTTTGCTGGTTTGAATTTTAAGTACGTACGTACTGGTTGAGCCCAGTTATTATTCTGCATGGAAATAAGGTTGATCAGTTTCATACCAGATATTCATTTTTGCTGTGTTGAAGATATCAATGTATGCTCTGATATAATAGTAACAGAGAATTTAATTTAGAAAGACAGTCAATTTACTGGCTGGACATATTCCTACTCTGTGCTCTTGCTTATTTACAAAATAATCTGTTCTGATGAGAGTTAGCTAGCTGGATACAACTGCATTAATGAGTAATGACCCTAACAAATAGCCACCATCTTCACTTGGTACATGCACCATATAAGGAAAATACATAGAACATTCCATGGTCACAACTGTTTATTTACCTAAACTTACCATGGCAAATATATCATTATGTGTGCAGGAAATAACCTGGCATATTTCACAGATGAAAAAACATTACATTATGAAAAAACAAATACATTAAGAACTGTGTATAGCACACTCAGAGCGGGAGAAATTGACTTGGCGTGGGTGCACCATACATATAATTGTATCTCTTGGAGTGAGAGTCATTGTAGGGATGTCCTTAATTAACATAATCATCACATGCATACCTACAATTAGCTGCTCATCACTTGATACTTGATACTTGACATTATATACATTGTATATACACCACAATAGGAGTTAATGAAAATGATTGCAGTCTGGTATGTACAGATTGTCTTTGTGATAGAAATGCACTAACAGTTATAGTTGACATTCCTTGGTCAAGATTTGCTTCCTGGATGACCAGATCAGTGGGTGCATGCAGACTCCCTCGTGGATCATTGAGTGTGGGCTAAACAAGATGCTTCCATGCCACGTGCTAGCAGTGTGCATATGTGCTCACTGACACAATTAAATGGCTGGACGTTGGGTTGGTGGCGAAGACACCTTGAAGGCAAAGAGACCTCCTAGCATGAAATGCATGCTCAAAAAGCATGTTCCATTTTTCACAAATTGAAACTCAAACAAATTGTGAACTAGGTTCTGGTTCATATGAAATCAGCCATATCTATTTTCAAGTCTCTAAAAAAGTTAAAGGCAATGAACAAAATTTAATGTGCACCAGAGACTAGCAGTAGGAAAGAGACAACCTTTCCAGCAGTTCTGCATACATAGGGCTCAGGAAAGAAATTTAGCAGGAAGCCAGTGTCGACCAAACCCATTGCAGCTGTTCCTTCACAAGTAGTTGTTACACTCCTGGTAGGGGAAAAATTGTGCCGCGTAATTAATTAATTAATTAATGTAAATAATCAAACCTCATAGCTCGCAGGAAAGGTCTACTGAGATTCTGACTACACCGTCGTGATCGCTATCATGCAGTTAGACAAACGTATAATAATTGTGCTGAAACTCACCTTGGTGGTGGAGATACAAGCGTTTTTGTCTCGCCGTGGCCGCCATTGCTCGAGCGCGCTCTCCGACTTCCGGTGGCAGTACCGTTCTTAGGAAAGGCACACGAAGATTCTGACCACACGGCCGTGATCGCTGTCGTTCACTGACGCTTACATGCCAAAACTCACCGTGCTGGCTGAGTTGTGAGTGCTGTACTAATGTCTTGTCTTCCTTTTGGCTGCCACTTTGCTTGCGACCGACTGAGCGTGGTTGCCACGTGGCATGTGCGTTAATTGGAACTAACTGCGATACTTAGCGCTATAGCTTGCGCTACGGCGAGTCGCAGCCGGCGTTGCAACGGCTAGGCTACCAGGAGTGCGGTTGCCCCTCGTGTAATGTAATGTAATATAATATAATATAATGTTTGAGTACTTAGGCTTGGCCTACAGAGATTCTGACTACACCGCCGTGATCGCTATCATGCACTGACCTGAATGATAAAAGTTGGTGCTGAAACTCACCTTGGTGGTGGAGATATGAGCGCTTTTGTCTCGCCGTTGGCCGCCATTGCTCGAGCGCTCCATCGACTTCCGGTGGCAGTACCGTTCTTAGGAACGGCACACGAAGATTCTGACCACACGGCCGTGATCGCTGTCGTTGACTGACGCTTGCATGCCATAACTCACCGTGCTGGCTAAGTTGTGAGTGCTGTAATAATGTCTTGTCTTCCTTTTGGTCGCCATTGCTCGCGATCGACTGAGCCACGTGGCATGTGCGTTAATTGGAACGAATTGCAATAATTAAGTTTTGCTACGGCGAGGCAATCGCGGGGTTGCAACGGCTACCAGGAGTGCGGTCGCCCCTCGAACATACACAGATATTAGTGAGAAGACTGTGTGGATTTACAGCGATGCTTCTGGACTGTTCGAAAAAGTGGAAATGTACAATCCAGATCGCCATTTAATTTATTGCCAATGGGGAACCAAGAGCAATAATTGCCGAGCGGGAAGCGAGGCAACTAATCGTGCAGTGTGGAGGTCGAATCTGAGCTAGTGCGACTATATTTGTCCGTAACGCAGTGGAAGTGGCCCCGCACGTAAATTACGCATTGGACCCCGCGCGCGCGTGTACAACCCGCACGCGCACCATGTGATCTCTCCTTTGTGGATTCTGTACAAAATGGATGAGTACGAGTCAGTTTCTGACAGGAGACGACGATTGACAAGGCAAAGAGTGCAGCGACATCGAGGTAGAACTGATGAGGCGAGGAGGGAGACTGCCAGAGCGGCTGACTGCAAGAGACTTGGCAGGCAAAATGAAGTTAACGTTCGCCGTTCACAGAGACTCGCTATCACTCCGTATGTTCTGGAACTGCCAAATTGTATCAAAGCTTCCCGCGAGGCATCTCTGCGTGGTCAACCACGTATGCACTAGTATGCTTTTGGAATTGATGTCAACATAAATTTGAATTATGCAAGCCACTCTCCGAAGTACATGTACTTCACTCCACCAAAGAGATTTGATTCCAACTTCCTGTGAAAAACTAGCAGTCCATGTCAACTCATGAGCTTTGGAGGCAGTGATAGTTTGTATTCTACTCTGTACTGTAACAATAAAATGTCACACGCTTACCTGGCCATCAACATTCAGTGGCAGCAAAATGTGGCATTGCAATGACAGTCTTGAGGGCTTACCCCTGAATGTTCTGCAGTTGTGCATTTTACTTTACAGTACATTCAGTTGTTGATTGCATTGCTGCTGTGCAGTAGTAGCCAGTAAACGTGCTGGTGAACTATAAAATTCCCTAGTATGAATACCTTTTCCCCCACAAACACAACTAGCTATAGCTATTATACGTGATACATGAATGCAATAAACATGAATAGCTTGTGTCCATCGTCAGTAAATATTGCGCACAGATGGCACCAACAAATGAATGTAATTGACCTTTCATATGAGTCATATCTATGTCCAAATGAGATGTTTATATGCACAGCTGCATCACCAGATTCAGCAAGGGGTTTGGTAATGCACAGCTGCATCACCAGATTCAGCAAGGGGTTAGGTAATGCACAGCTGCATCACCAAATTCAGCAAGGGGTTAGCCTAGGTAATGCAGAGCTGCATCACCAGATTCAGCAGGGGGTTAGGTAATGGACAGCTGCATCACCAAGGGGTTAAGTAATGGACAGCTGCATCAACTGAGGGGGTTAGGTAATGGACAGCTGCATCACCAGATTCAGCAAGGGGTTAGGTAATGCACAGCTGCATCACCAGATTCAGCAAGGGGTTAGGTAATGGACAGCTGCATCACCAGATCCAACAGAGGGTTAGGAAATGGACAGCTGCATCACCAGATTCAGCAAGGGGTTAGGCAATGGACAGCTGCATCACCAGATTCAGCAAGGGGTTAGGTAATGGACAGCTGCATCACCAGATTCGGCAAGGGGTTAGGTTACTGGTGCACAACTTGCATCCAGAATAATTGGGTACATTTCGGCTTGTGAATTAGCCTATCCCTGCAATTGGACAGTGTTTATGCTGAACACACTTCAACATTACAATGCCGCTGTCCACATCCGCCCATCTCTGGCATGCGGAAAACCACCATGATTGAGTCATCGGTACTGGAGACAGATATTGCTGTATATATAAAATACTGACAATTCTTTCAAATAGCCAGTATCTCGATAATTATGCTAGACAAAAGACATAGCATGTTCACTATTCGCTGCATTGATGACTTTTATTTACCTCATTTTTTTCACTTTACTTGAAGTCACATGCTTACTTGATCCAGATGGCAACACAGTGCGGCAATGTTAATGTGTCTTGTAGACGTCCTGTTGGCTGACTGGGGGGGGGGGGGGGTCTGACCTTACCTTCCAAGATTCACTCGTTTTCAGGTAAATGGATGCCCCATGACAGAGTACGGAGGAAGGAGGCGAGGACTACTGGGAAACTAGTACATGTTTCCAGATCTTGCATGCGAAAGAAACAGAACTATTGGATAGGTAACCTGTCTGGATAATTATTGTAAAAGTGATTTTGCTTACGATTACTATATTGAAATGTCTATACAGTATGTGTACATCAATCCAACAACATAAACATGGACTGTTGCAAACAAACATGCAAGTATTGCATCATCCATAATATTTGGATCACATTCATCTCCTGAATAATGATACCGGTAGTTCCAATTACCTCATAATCCAGTCTACTGAATAGTATTATTTACCATCTGTCTAATTAGTGCAGAACATGCATGTACAGACTATTCAGCAACAGCCACACAAGTATTGCATCATCCAGAATTACGTTTGCTATATTAATTATAATGACACTGTGAGTTCCAGCTTCTTCGTAATCCTGTCTGGTGAATTATCTATTCACTCAAGTCTAGATTAACAATGCACTCCACAGTGGCAGTTCTTATGAATGCCACAACTTCAATGTTGCAATAATTATTAGGAAATTCACTGTACGGAGTCGAGAAGCAGACATGGCACCAGCCAGTTAATCATGATTAACTGGCTGGACTTGATCCCACTGTTCCATGTAGACGTCCATAGTAGAGTCATCAGTACTGAAGACTTTGGATTCCACTCTATGGAGGATGACCCTATACAGCTAGCTACACTTGATCCTGCTGTTCCATGTAGTCCATAGTTGAGTCATCAGTACTGAAGACTTTGGATTCCACTCTATGGAGGATGACCCTATACAGCTAGCTACACTTGATCCCGCTGTTCCATGTAGTCCATAGTAGAGTCATCAGTACTGAAGACTTTGGATTCCACTCTGTGGAGGATGACCCTATATAGCTAGCTACACTTGATCCCGCTGTTCCATGTAGTCCATAGTTGAGTCATCAGTACTGAAGACTTTGGATTCCACTCTATGGAGGATGACCCTATATAGCTAGCTACACTTGATCCCGCTGTTCCATGTAGTCCATAGTTGAGTCATCAGTACTGAAGACTTTGGATTCCACTCTATGGAGGATGACCCTATATAGCTAGCTACACTTGATCCCGCTGTTCCATGTAGTCCATAGTTGAGTCATCAGTACTGAAGACTTTGGATTCCACTCTATGGAGGATGACCCTATATAGCTAGCTACACTTGATCCCGCTGTTCCATGTAGTCCATAGTTGAGTCATCAGTACTGAAGACTTTGGATTCCACTCTATGGAGGATGACCCTATACAGCTAGCAACACTTGATCCTGCTGTTCCATGTGGTCCATAGTTGAGTCATCAGTACTGAAGACTTTGGGATGATTCCACTCTGTGGAGGATGACCCTATATAGCTAGCTACACATCACTTCAAATGGTGAACACCTTCGCATGTAGTATCAGTAAGTACAGAAACATGCAGTGTTGATCGCTTGTTGCATATGAGTACATGCATGCGTACAATGACTGTCCTGGGGACTACTTAATCCTTTTGTGATAAACGAATATCATAATATTCGAGCTGTTTATTCTTTTACTGTTATTTCAGTATTTGCAGCTATGCTGCAGAACATTATCTAATTACACAATATACTATGCTGAACAAAACAACATAATTATATACTTTAATGGTACACTGAATGTTCAACAATGAATCGTGAACCCCATTAGAAGGGTTTAATGTCATGTAGATATATTATGCGAGGCCTTTTCTTTCATTATAAATGAACAAGTTTTTACTGAAGGGTCTCAATCTTACTTATTCTACCACAAGAGTGACCGAAAGTTCTGTGATATTAAAGTTACCGTTTTTCTGTAGACTCACTCAGTGCAATTAACATCCTTAACATCAAGCATGTAGCAAACTGTTCACACAACCACTACTCTAGTACAGGAATATACCATCATGTTCACTTACTGGAAGGAAACTCGCAGCCAGATCAGACGGTTGATTCCACCGTCCCAGTCAGACTCTAAGCCCGGCCACGCGGAGGGACAGGTGCAACGCACCCAACCGCGGCGAGGTCTACACGCTACTCAACTAAGCTAGCAGTAATACTAATCGCAGTGCTCGAGTTGCCTGTTGTCCTTTGCAGCAGCGTAGGCCTCTCAAGTTTGGAATCGAACGTAGTTCACCTCAACTTCGTCTAACTTTAAAAAAAGGGGGTGGGGCTCACGTGCTGTGATCGTTGTCAAGCACTTGCAGCTTGGGGGTTGGGTACGGGTGACTTGGAACGGAAGTGACCTTGCACTAATTGGTTAAGCAATGCCTTTTCGTGTCCGTGATGTGCATGTGTGTCTGTCGGAACAAAAGGTTTCAAGCAGGTTAACTACTGATGTTGTCATACTCAACACAATACTCGGACGTTTCTGTACCTGATACATATCTGCCTCCAATAGCTACACTGCTGTCATACTAGTATACAGGTACGTAGGGGAAAAATGAACTTGGGGTGCTGATCAAGCTTCTGGTAAAACACTCCACTATCACTGCAAGCATGCAAGCGCTAGCATCGAAGTCCGAACCACCACTTCCAAATACATTCTCTAAGCTGGACCTAGCTACAAGCTGTAAGTGTATAAAGTATGTGCTGGCATATTTGTTCAGCAAGTTAAGCTAACACTGTCACAAAAAATCAGTCCGGTTATTCCAGCCAGAAGATGAAAACTTTGCTTCCTTGAATGGAATTCAACACAAGACCATCAGCTTTCAGCGCCAGTGCCCTATCAACCGAGCTGTTGATCCAGGACAGCAGATTCAAATAATTACCTCAGCTGATGGCAGTGAATTCTCAAACCTTAATATCAGGAGAGAAACAGCTTACGTAGCTTTAGGGAATAACCAAGATAGACATCATGTGCACTTGTTACCTTTACGTAACTGTAAACATGATCTGTGCATTAACGGTACATTAATTACCAAACAAACATGTGGCCAGGCGTGTTTGAAAGTATTTTTCAACATCACTCCTCAGCAGGATATCTCAAGAATGTACACGAGTGTTATGTTATATGGTAGCCATGGCAATGGCAATAGATAATTGCTGTAATGTTGCAGTGTGCACAACCCAATGTTCTGAGTGTTCATAATAATTGAAATCTGAGCCTCATCACAGTCTTGACTGTAGTTCATTGATAATTAATTAACCTGCTCTTGGCATAACTCATGCGTTGCTGCTACATGGGGTCGCCACCAGAGTTGGTTAGCATCAAACCACATGAACACACACACACACACACACACACACACACACACACACACACACACACACACACACACACACACACACACACACACACACACACACACACACACACACACACACACACGCACACACACATCTAGATCTAAGTGTCATTAGCAAATTATGCATACCATAGTAATTAAGAACAATTTGTTGCTAAGAAACACAATCAGTCATTATATAACTATTTAAAACTACTAAGAACAAGAATGCGGCAGCAATCCATGGAGGCCTTAAGGTGCTACCAGCAAAATCGCACCATTTTGCTCACGAAATTAAGATGTCACACCCATGCTTGTTAGATGCTGCCAAGAGCGCATAAGGACGGGCGATCTACTTATGCGCTCTTGATGCTGCATATAGCTTTGCTAATTTTTGAGTAGCCCTTGATGTTTACAAATAACAACTTCAATTGGTTCGGAGATTTGGAGAAGCATCTAGCTAGCTAGTACCTAAACTCCCACATTTGACATGACAGACATACCATGATAGTACACTACCAAAATTGGCTGATCTCTTACTAGGAGTAGCTACACATGCGGCTTCAAGAGCATCATTTCACTATGCAATCCTTGGTATGCCATTTGAGTATTGAATTGCTGTAGCTATTGCAATCTGTTGAGGCCTACATTATTACGATAGTTTTGGAATGAACAGCTATCTCTCGATCCGAAGCTGCACTAACCTCTCCGTTTGGGCATTGTAGGCCTGCAGTGAGTGTAAGAGCTGGTGAAGTGCCGCGTTGTACGAGGCATTTGTTTTGTAATGCATGATGGTTAATGGCCGGATTGCCCAAACAGTAATACAGAGCATGTGCATGCTGATTCTCAAGGTCAGGTATCCAGCAATAAAAAATAAGTTTATGGCTTCTTTTGTTACGGGGTGGTTATAGTAATGAATTCAAATGCAGCTCTTGTTGACTACAGTACAATGTTATGTTTGTTACTCCTTCAGTTGCAGTTCTGTATAATCAAAGTTTAGCTATATCACTGCAGAAACGTTTTTGAAAAACACCTACAAAAAGGCTAGTCTGGTGTTAACAAGCTATCAGTATCACTGCAAAGAACTCAGTATCAGGGTATACTTGTACTGTTTTCATGAAGAATCAAAGAAAATTGATGCACTGAGTACTGCAGTAGCTAAGGCTGAACATGATTGTATGAAGTCTATTACCAATTACCCAACTTCAACAGAATGCAGACTTACCTCGAAACACTTGCGGCAGTCAGGTATATAATAGCGGACAGTGACTGTGAATGCGAACTGGACTGTGGACCGGATATTAATGCTAATTCGATCTCGAGCTTGGGAGGTCAAAGGTCACGTGGATTTATCAGCGTGCAATGAAGCTCGTAGGTGCAGCCTGCAAAGTTTGAAGAGATTGCTAAGCTTACCACATGCGTGTACAACATTTGCAATTGGAAGCAGTAATAAGATAGCACAGTATCTTGAGAACCCCTTACTATAGTCATGGATAATATAGCTATAGCTAGACTACTCTATATTATCCATATTATCAGAGAACGCGGTAGCGTTCTCTATTTAGGGATGGCTAAGGAAATTTCGAAATACCATACTGATGCACCAGCAGGAAAACGGCCAAAGAAGCTACTACCCCCCAAACCAAGCATGCAGACAGAATGATACTGCCTAGCAGTTCACAAAAACACTCGCAAACGTACCTGAGAGTACGCGGGAGTCGAGTAATAAGTCGCCGTAAAATTCCGATTTCGTCATCTTCTTTCTTTCTTTCTTTCTTTCTTTCTTCTTCTTCTTCTTCTTCTTTCTCATTGACTAGCATAGCTGGACAACAAAAGCATTTCCTGAGCTAGTTCACTCACAGAACAACATCGCTTTCGTCGTAGTAGCTCCTTTCGGCCCTTTTGACTACATACTGGCAAGAACGGCACTGCTGGCTAGCTATGATTCCGTGAATTGCTAGCACGAAGCCATTTTGATGCAACCAGCGGTCACGCGTGCCAAATGCGCATGCGCAGTTCACATGCAAACGCACGTTGCATTCTTTTTACAGCATTTTGGGCGCTTGGTGATCAGCTGAATCCTTGTGAATCCATCATGTGGTGCCTCACTACCGCTGCGAGGAATTTCTACCAACCTGTTCTTGCCAAGATCTATCGTGACTATGCCATCATGGAGGCGTGGCTTTCTTTTCATGACGTAACTATATACAGTGCGGAACATGTATATACCACCAATACTGTGAGTGAGGTTAGAGTTTTGGTAGTGGAAATAGAATGAAGCATCAAAGCCTGCTCAGTGCCCAGCAGAAGGTTCACATCCATCAAGGCAATTAATAAAATGACATCATGAAAGTTACGCATTCCATGCGCTCAAAAAACCTCACAAACTAGAAACAAAAAATTTTCTTACAAAAATTACAAATGATTTAGTGATGGCCACCCCGATCGACTCCCGAAAAAGCAGACAAACAAGGAATGCCATTAACCAGCCTCAGTCCCATCCCATCCCTAAATTCTACATTTTTCAATGGGATGGGACTGAGGCTGGTTAATGGCATTCCTTGTTTGTCTGCTTTTTCGGGAGTCGATCGGGGTGGCCATCACTAAATCATTTGTAATTTTTGTAAGAAAATTTTTTGTTTCTAGTGCTATAGACTATCTATACCGACGATGGTGAGCCTTCGCATCACTGCTACTGCGTACCACTCAAACGGCAGTTCCTCTCCCAGAGGTTTTTGTAGACGTGGTACCTCGAACACAGCTCTCCACCGCAAACTCGATCGCAGCCTATTACAAGGACACTGTCACAAGATCTCACGTAAACCACAGAGCGCTCCGCGGCCACGCGGCCGTGCGGTTAGTATGACGTCATTCTCGCCCTGCAAATTTCCAAATCCGCCAAATTTTAATCCGCCAAATACAATTCACAGCTTTCTAGAGCCGATCCGCCAAATTTAATTCCCGCCAAATTTTCCGGCCATACGGTAGTTTCAAAAGTTTGCTGAGAAACCGTGGCACTTCACTTTTATGCTATAGCTAGCTACTATAATCAGAACACAAATCCAGGCAAACCGGAGGATCGAGATCGAGTTGTTAACCGCTGAATAGCAGAATCATCGATCTGGATGACCCCCACACCAACTGCAAGAGTTGGAGATGGCTAGGGCTAGAGTAACCATGCACTCATGTTAACTTAATTCATACAGCTACTTTCCTAGCTGTTAAGCGGGGTGTAGACAATGAGGGGCCCCCTCCCACTTTGTGAGATAATGAAGTTTGCTTTGTCTATGTTGGTTAGCTGTCAGCCCTTCAATTATAAACATGACGTTTGGCATTAAACAAAAAACGGTAACATGAATTTAGTTACTCTTCACAACATTTGACAGCTTCAATCTCTCTAGCTAATGTGACGAGTTCAATTGATGTCAATAGGACTCCAGTCAGGGTCTTCACTAGTTCATTAGCTCAGACTCTTCACAACATTTGACAGCTTCAATCTCTCTAGCTAATGTGACGAGTTCAATGTCACGTAGGACTCCAGTCAGGGTCTTCACTAGTTCATTAGTTCAGACTCCTCACAACATTTGACAGCTTCAATCTCTCTAGCTAATGTGACGAGTTCAATGTCACGTAGGACTCCAGTCAGGGTCTTCACTAGTTCATTAGTTCAGACTCCTCACAACATTTGACAGCTTCAATCTCTCTAGCTAATGTGACGAGTTCAATGTCACGTAGGACTCCAGTCAGGGTCTTCACTAGTTCATTAGTTCAGACTCCTCACAACATTTGACAGCTTCAATCTCTCTAGCTAATGTGACAAGTTCAATATCACGTAGGACTCCAGTCAGGGTCTTCCAAGTGATGGGATACTTGCCCCTGTCAGCAATCCACTGTCGAAGGACCTCACGATTAATTTGTTCAGCATCATTCATATGTTTGTAAGCGATAGCACGGATCCTGTCGTTATCCAGAAGAAAGAGGCCAAACTTGTAGTACTTCGTCCCAACCTCCTGGGGAATGTTAAGTATAGATGTCTCTCTTCCCTCGAACCAGACACACTCGGCCAGAGTTGGCCGATCGGCTTGATCATCTGTGGAGGTTGCAGGTGGAATTAAATTAAAGCAATTAATAGGTGTACTTCAAATCTTCACACTCGATCCTTGGGAGGGGGATATCATAACATAACAAAGTAAAGAGGGGACAATAGTTATGCATTTATATTTTTATAGTGTAGTTTCATCCCCCCCCCCCCCCCCCCCCCCCCCCCCCCCCCCCCTTCCAACCCCTCCCCATATCCCATCTTCTTCCCCTTCCCTTCTCCCCTTCCATCCCTCCCCTTCCACCTTCTCTCCTTTCCACCCCTCCCCCTCCCTCCCCCAAATGATAGCTTTACAGCGATTGGTTGCTGTGGCCTTAATTGTAACACATGAATCAACCATACCAGGTGATGAACTGCCACAAGGATTTTCACGTTCATCATCGTGTTCACTCCCACTGTCATCAGACTGCGGATGATAGAAAGAGTATAATTTAATTATAACGTGTCGTCATTGATTACTGGACTTACTGAGTATATGTGTTGCTGAAGGGAATCAGCACCCGCACGTTCATTTTTGTCTCGAGCCTGCAAAAAATAAATTATCAGTGATCATTATAAAGGGCTACGTGGTAGGTAATGGTTTGAGTCCCTAGCTTTGCATAATTACGACTATATAAGTGAAATGCAGTTAGCTGAACAACACCAGTGCATGTACCTTTGTTGTGTACTGTTTTGTCTATTCAATGCTGCATGCTGCTTCTACCACAGTGCGTGGGCGTTCCTTTCATGTACCGTCGAGGATAAATCGCATAACCTCCGCTATGACATCATAGCGGAAGGTTATGCGATTTATCCTCCGCGGTACATCAAAGGAACACCACACTGTGCTGAGAATCAGAGAGTTGTAGCTGTCTAGCAGCCGGATCCAGCTACTAACTTGACTTGGAGGTTATGTCTGTGGTAGAAGCCGGATCTACTACTTTTGGTGCTTTTATCAAAAAGTGAACGATTGGTTTGGTATGTCTGGCTATGCCGCTGCACTATACGTCGACTCGGGGGTTATGCGGTTTATCCTCCTTGGGATAGTTTAGCCTCGGCTTCGCCTCGGCCAAACTTTCCAGCGGAGGATAAATTGCATAACCTCCGAGTTGACATAGTAGATCCTATATTTTCATGTTAGGTTTAATCTTGCTAGTGCTGACGTCAAGTGCATGCTGATCACTACTTACATTTTGCAGCTGACGTCAAGTGCATGCTGATCACTACACACAGTTTGCAGCTGACGTCAAGTGCATGCTGATCACTACACACAGTTTGCAGCTGACGTCAAGTGCATGCTGATCACTACACACAGTTTGCAGCTGACGTCAAGTGCATGCTGATCACTACACACAGTTTGCAGCTGACGTCAAGTGCATGCTGATCACTACATACAGTTTGCAGCTGACGTCAAGTGCATGCTGATCACTACACACAGTTTGCAGCTGACGTCAAGTGCATGCTGATCACTACACACAGTTTGCAGCTGACGTCAAGTGCATGCTGATCACTACACACAGTTTGCAGCTGACGTCAAGTGCATGCTGATCACTACACACAGTTTGCAGCTGACGTCAAGTGCATGCTGATCACTACACACAGTTTGCAGCTGACGTCAAGTGCATGCTGATCACTACACACAGTTTGCAGCTGACGTCAAGTGCATGCTGATCACTACATACAGTTTGCAGCTGACGTCAAGTGCATGCTGATCACTACACACAGTTTGCAGCTGACGGCAAGTGCATGCTGATCACTACTTGTAGTTTTCAGCTATACAGGTGGGCACCGTAACCGTCAGATCTGCTCTGTGTTAACACCGTCTGCTCAATGTTCAAATCCGTGTGGGAACAATTGAAGTGTCCACTGCTTAGAGGGTGTGGTCTATGCAGGAAATAACGCAAAATTCAAGGGTGAAGGGTTCCAACCACGGACTTGAACGTGTGAGCAGACGGTGCAATCACAGAGCAACTTCGGTGCCTGCCTAGTCCTGTGTTTACAGGTAGTTTTTCCTGTGACCTGATAATGTCATTCTTGAAGGAACGTACCAGATCCAGCGGGTTTCTCCCACAGAAGACGCTGTGTTTGTCCAGCCGTCTTCTCAGCTTCCTGTAGGTGGCAGGTGCTTCAGATGCTTCTATCCATGTTTCAAATATATGTGTACACTGCAGTCTCAACTTGGAAGCTTCATCAAGTCTGCCCAGTGCATACGTATCCCTCCTTAGCGTCGCATCCACAAGTCTTGGTTGCAGATTGAGAATTTTTACCAAACTATCATTGTACAAACATAGGCGATTAGCTAGTTTTGATAGGAAGGCATCCGACACAATGCGGTCAGCGTTCTCCTCTGAAAATAGTTCTGTTATAAGATCTGAGGTGAGCAGAGTGTATAGTTCAAAATAGAGGATCTCTGAAACTTGCTTCCCCGGACTGCCATCAGGGTTTACAAGCGTGATGTCCGGGTGATCTTCAGTACTCCTTGAAGAAATCCTGTCACTGACGTACTCGAGGCTGTACTTGAGGCTGCGTGGACATTCCTCAACTGCTTGAAGAAGTTCATCACATTTCACTTCAGAATTCATTATGCATTCCTCTATTTCAACACCTGGACAAACCTCCCTCTTTGCTAATAGGATAGTCTTGATCAACCGTGTACGAAGCCTGACACTATGCACCTCACTACCTTTCACAAACGATACAAATAGCATCACTGTTTTCAAATCTTTAACTTCAATGTAACTCGACACTCCACATGCGTCATGCCACGCGATCCCATTCGTCCACATTTCACACCTTTGTTTAAAGGTTCGTATTGTGTCCTTGCTGGTGATTGGCATGTCTTCACCCTCATGATTCGGTTGAGCAAAGCAAAAGGCAATTCGGAGCAGCAAGGATTGGAGAAATTGTACAGTGAAGAATTGGTGCTTTGCTGAGCAATGCATGAACCAGCCACAGTAGTACGAACTTTCAGGAGAAAGTTTTTTTGGCTTTACGGACGTTCTTAGAGCAGGAAAGAAGTAGTAGTCCTCGTCTGCCCCTTCTTCAGGTGACCGCACCAATTCAGTCCGATCAATCCAGTGGCCGTTAACTTGGTGGCAGAACTCAAAGTGTTCTAGAAATCGGATGACCATATCGGTATCAAGTTCAGGAAAGGCTTCGCAAATTCCGGACCTGGGAGCAACACCAGTGCTGCCTTGTAAACAACGCCGTCGGATGTTATGCAGAGAAAATAATTTGCTCCCTACAACCGTTTCAAGCAATGATGTAATGTTAGTAATAACCCAACTATAAACCAGGTCACGGTCATTCTTCAGAAAAACAACTTGGCCCCTGTCATGCAGAACCTGGAATAGTGGTAGCAATTCAATCGGGTCACTCGGAAGTAAGTAATTCCCCTCAAGACCTGCACAGATATCCCCAAGAGTGACACACACATTGGTATAGTTTTTTCGAACGTATGTATGTCGTAGATTTGATTACAATGCTCAGAACACCTTTTCTGTAGTAGGGTGCGTGCGTGGTCAACATCTGCCAGGTCCGCATGGCTTCCAACAACTATGACATGAGGTACCATTTCACTGTCGGCACAGCACTCCTGGATGAATGTCACCCAGTATTGTACACTGCTGCAAATATCGTCGTCAGATTGTGCAATGTTCACCACAACTACAAAGACTCCTCCCACAGCTTTGTGAGCAGAGAGAATATCTGCATGGTTCATGTGTAATTCTCGCTGGCCTGCAAAGTCGTAAAACACCACGTTGCCAAAGATATCGCTACTGAAACTAAACGAATCAATTCCAACGGTTTGATGCTTCACTCCTTGAACCTCCTGAAATCGGCCAATTAGCGAACTGAGAAAGCCAGGGTTACTCTGAAGAGCTTTCGTTAACAAACTCTTTCCTGCTAAATGATCTCCCAGAATAAACACCTTTACTGTTGATTCGAGGAGGTGATTTTCTTTGCATTGGTAGTGAAGCAGTTCCCTAATTTCCTCTGAAGTTGCAATAGTCAGTGGTGTCAACCCCTCCGCATTCCGACACAGTGGATCACTCATTCCAGTTGACAGAAGGAATTGTACAACTTCCAGTCGGTTGTGTTTGCAAGCAATGTGCAGAGGAGTATCTCCCAATTGTGTGGCGTTGCCTAGGTTACTGACGTCGTCGCTGAGTAAATATTGTACTATTTCAAGTTTGCCACTTGCGCAAGCATAATGTAACGGCATTCGTCCCTCATCATCAGTACACTGTGGACTGCACTTGTGTTCAGTGATGAGGTATTTGACAACATCAAGATGGTGGGTAAGACACTCACTATTCAAAGATGCAACTTTGCGTTGACACAACAGTTTATTTGCAGGCTCTGAAACCGAGGTGGTACTTTTCTGAAAAAGTTGTGCAAGCATCATGATTAGGTAAATGATTGTTTGCCAGACCCAAAATAGAGTGCCTTGTAAACTGAACTCGGACTTAGAAGCCATTGCTGAGGTCTTGCTCCTCTGCACAAAATCAATGTTACCACTTTCGCTGGCTGCATGTAGTGGAATGTAGCCATCGTTGTCAGTGCAGTGTGGATTGCACTTGTGCTCTGTTATGAGGCACTTCACAATACGTAGATGTCCACTCTTGCAGGCAAGGTGAAGAGGAGTGCAGCCATTAGGGGTTGTACCTTCCGGATCGCAGTTCTGTTCTTTAATAAGGTACTGGGTAATGTCAAGATGTCCATGCTTACATGCAAGATGCAGTGGTGTGAGGCCTGAAACGTCCTTCACATCACTGGGATTTAAACCTTGCTCGGTGATGAGGTTTTTAAGAGTTAGCAAGTCACCATCCGAGCAAACCTGGATCATTTGTAACTCAGTACCTGAGCCCATAACATTACAGTACAGTTAGCCTTACTGAGGTAGTGAGACTTCTCAGTTTGTCAATCCTTCCTGCTTTCTGAACCAGTTCAACCAACAGAGTTGCTTGTAGTGCTTTAGGGGTAAATTAAGAAATCAATATTGGTCATAATTATCTGGTAACACGACATGTACCACACCATAGCCTCGTTCCCAGGCCTTCTCACCCCAGCGTTTGTTGCTTGCAGTACTCCCACGTTACCACTACAAGCAGCTGGGGGGAGAAGACCTGAGAACGAGGCTGCCACACCACAGAGCAGTTCTAATATGGATCGGTAACCAGCAGCGAACAATATTATCCAATTAGCTAACTACTGTATGTTGTATGCACTGTATTTCATTGAGCTCAATATACGTATACCACCAAGTATGAGAACATACGTTTTAGGTATACGATGTGAGTTTCCCACCATACTAACAGTACACACCCTGAATACTACGTTTGCTATAAGTTTGATTGCGTATGACCATTTTCTGTTCCCTGATGAAGGATCATGAAGGCTGAGGACTTGGTACAGTAACTATTTAAGAGACCTCTGTTCATTTACATCCTCACATGATTATTAGGTCCCCATTTCCCTAGATTTGGAACCAAACGCTTCACACAAAGAGGAAGGGTCTGGGCATGTGAGTCGTCCCCAGGCCAGAACTAAGACGTGACCCATCAGATCATCTTTATGATGTTATGGAAATGGGATTTCACCACGCCTCAGTGTTGGCAGTGACGTTATGTTAATTCACCATACCAGGGGCATTATTGGCATCATAATGGTAGTAAAGTCAGACCTCCCCCCCCCCCCCCCCCCCCCCCCCCTCCCCACCTAACATCACACCCTCACAAGATTAAGCCTGCACGTGCACGCGGTTGCATATAATAAACGTCACGCTCCAACCCCCTCCCCCAAACATCACTATGACACTAACCGTACAAATTTTCCTCCACGTGTTTGAAGCTGAGACTATCAATGGTATGTGTGGTATTGACATCATAGCTGGGTTATCTGCTGCTATTGCCAGTGACCCACAGAGTGGAACCTTCCTCTCCGTGCATACGGTCTGGTTCCATGACTAGCTAGTGACTCGCTAGACCACATATCCATAGGTTGTCACAGTCAGACTCTCCGGCTGCATCTAGGGAGTGGGCGTGGTTAGGATCACGATCTTCCTTATGTGTGCATACAGTTCATGCAGGAGTACTCGACAGGACAGGCCTTGGGGTTAGTTTATTCAGTGGACGTGCATATCCGTGAGATGACACTCTGATCATAGGATAATAATACTTCTAGCTAGCTACGATAAAATTAATGTCTCAAAAGACCTTAAAGACTTAGCTCAGTACTATAAAAGAAATTACCTCAGTAAAATTTTGTCTCCTCAGTTGCCCGGCTTGCCGAGTCCTGGGTAGGCCCGCTAGGTTGAGTTTGAGTTTCTCAATTACATCGGCCCAATCTGACTCAATAATAATTGATCACGGAAAGGAAGTAATCATGATCATGTGACTTCCGTATAGCTTCATTAATTGGCTTGCGGCCGCGCATAGCGCATATTTTAGCCAGGCCGTACGAGGCTACGCATATTTATAACCACAGCTAAGACCCGAGACCGTGAATTTCCTATTGTGTTCAAGCTACTGCAGCACAGATGATTTTCCATATGCCTGTCAGGTGCAGGATAGAGCCAGATTTCCTTAAACCAGGATACTAGCTTGGCTCTACCCTCCGCTTGATAAACACAAACTGCAGTAGGACACATAGGCATTTCAAATTTTAGTCCAGTGCTATAGCTGGCTAGCTGCCGGTACACGTGCTGTACTGCATGCAACCTACGGTCATAGCTACACAAACAGATCTATTAGCTAGCCAACTCTCGCACTGTAATATAATGCTAGAGGCAAAAATTTTCTCCCGAAAATTAATTAGCTAGTGATGGCCTGTCACATTATTCAACCTCTCAAAAAGCTAAGAAACAAGGAGAAATGTCATTAGCTACCCAGGCTCAGTCCCATCCCATTGCCTGCAGTGTAGAATTTAGGGAAAGAAAGTTTGTACTTGTAGTATGGAGTCAACATCTCATCGAAGTGTGGATCAAAAAATGAACGTTTTGCATGTGAAGTGGATTTTCTATATACAACAGAGAGAGCCAGGGACCAAAACATAGTAGCTAGCTACTTGTCTAAATTTAGGCCACTGTGCATGGGTCCACACAATGTGCCAGGGGAAAACCTCACCAACTTGGCTAAGGAAAAAAAACCCTCAGATAATCTGGCTCCTATAGCTAAACAGGTCCATAATCATAGAAACACTAACAAAGGTAGCTAAAACATAAGTAGCTAGCTACAAAAAAAAATCACAGGCAAAATGGACAAAGAATAAATGTGTGGTTGTGTGAATGTTGTAGATGTGTCTGCTCACAGTGTTTTCTCCATCCCACCCACCCCACGAGAACCACAGCTCATTTCAGCCGTTGCCTCCTGTTCTGAACATTCACGCTTTAATACTCCTGCTCCTTCGACATTGACTTTCTTTGCTGATATTTTGCAAACTTGTGAATCTTCCGTAACAGTTTCAACATCTGAAGCAGAGAAATTCTGTCCCAATTTGGGATCGGTACCTTGAGGTGAAGCAGACCCATTTCCAAGAGATTCGCCATCAAGAATGTTTCTAGCAGCTACGTCATTATCTCTCCGTTTCAAACCTTCAACGTCTCCAGTGGGCACATTAGCAACAACTGTCCATTCCACTGAGTCTTGATGCAATTTATCAGGTTCAAAACCTCCATCAGGTATTACTCTAGTGACTCCTTGCTCTGAATTGTGCAGACATTTGATAGCTTCAATCTCTCCAGCTAGTGCGGTCAGTTCTGAGTCACGTAACACCACAGTGAGGGTCTCCCAGGTGACGGGACGCTTGCCCCTGCTTGCAATCCACTGTTGGATGATCTCACAATTGATTTGTTCGACATCGTTCTTGTGTTTGTGAGCGATAGATTTCACCCTTGCCATAGTATCGTCCTCTAGAAGAAAGAGACCAAACTGGTGATACTGAACACCGATCTCCTGGGGAATGTTGATCCTTCGGGCTTTTGCTCGAAACCAGATACACTCCATCAAGGTCGGTCGGTCTGCTTGGTCTGATAGAGAAACATTCAGCAATATTAATGGAGGCGATTATATCAAAGAATACAAGCATGCACATACCGTAAGTGTAAAGCACATTACGCACTAGCTAACAACATCCCACATGGAAACTAAGAGGAAGAGGTCGGCCGAGCATGAAATCAAAGTGACAGCGAAACAGCAGCTTGTATATATGGGGAAAAAATGGTCTGACTTTCCGCAATGCAACCCAGTAGCTAATAGCGGCTATAAGGCATTGCCTGTGATGTCAGTGCTTATTAGAGGTAATGTTGCAGTATAGTATAGTGCTCTTGCATACTGTACGCGTGTGTTTATCACCTAATCAATTAAACATGACATTGTACATAATATAGCCCTATAGGCCTCTGGTGGACCAGCTGTCCGTAACTGCTCCTTACTGTGCAGTGTACAGTACTCCGGACAAGAGAGCAGAACTGATCACGGTGGCACAACACAAAGCTTCATGAAGCTAACTATAACTACCATGCTAGGTATCTTGGGCTAGGAAGGAGATATGAAGCTGGGATTTGCACCATTGTGATCAGCATGAATGGAGCTTTCCAATGATGTCAGTTTTGCTGTCAGTTGAATTTTGACCCAAACTCATGAAAAACCATGGATTATAGCCTTTGGTCGAGTGCGATTTTTGGCAAAAATGTGACCGACATTAAAAAGGACAGCATTTGAAAGTCCTTTGCATGCAGACCATAATTGTACAATTCCCAGCTTCATATCTCAATCACATGCCCTACCCAGTGCAACATTGAAGTCTATTACCAATCTATGGTTCACTGATCTATTTTGGGCAGAACTGGTGCATCAGTCACCCTATAGAGCAGGAGTGCTGTTTCCGCCAATTTAGACTTAATTTGCATGCCACTTGTCATTATTAGTTAATGTGCCAATTAAAAACTACCTCAGTTTAGCACCAAAGTGTTACAATTTTTTGTGAAATTGTTGAAAGTGTAAGACACTTTTGGTGCTAAAATAGCACTCCATTTTTTATGTGCGTGAATTGTTGCGACTAGCGCATGCAAATGACTGTTCCATAGCCCTAGCTTGTGAAACGAAAATAGTGATTAGACACAACAACCAGCCTACAACTGAAGAGCAGTGTCTACACTATAGTATAGCAGATTAATTTCAGCAGTGTTGAAGTATAAGGCCTTCCTACTCCACAAGCATTTCAGCCATTTCTGCTGATACAATAGATATGGAAACGAAATTATCATACCAGGCAGTGAACTCTCCACTTCATGCTCTCCTCCGTATTCATCTCCACTTTCAAGTAACTGCAGTGGAATACACACAGCCAGTGAAGCTATCATGACATTTTGTGTTGACCTAGTAGCTATGACCAATTTCATATTTTGTAGAGGGTGTGAAGAAGCATGCAGTCACATGTCTTCAAATTGTGACAGAGATTGAGAAAACAATATTATTAACTGTTAATATCATTGCAGATTCCTGCACTATAAACACTGTGCAATGTATCTGATCATACACTACTCAATGCTACTCAATGTTCCTTCCTCCTGGACTAGAGGATAGTGCCTATATTAGGTTCACCATAGGAGATTCCTGTGCTATAAACACTGTGCAGTGCGTCTGATCATACACTACTCAATGCTACTCAATGTCCTTCCTCCTGGACTAGAGGATAGTGCCTATATTAGGTTCACCATAGGAGATTCCTGTGCTATAAACACTGTGCAGTGCGTCTGATCATACACTACTCAATGCTACTCAATGCTCCTTCCTCCTGGACTAGAGGATAGTGCCTATATTAGATTCACCTTAGGAGATTCTTTTGTTATGATACTGTGCAGTGCAGCTACTGAAAGCCAATTCCCCCTCTACTGAAGATACATTATTTCCTCTGTCTGCCTACCATTCAAATCCTTATAGTAAATTATTACGACTACAGTCATTCTATTATACTGTTCACTGACACAGTGTCACTCACCAGATCCAGCGGGTTCCTGCCACAGAAGATGCTGAACTTATTCAGTTCGTGTCTCAACTTCCCGTATGTTGCATCAGGACCTAGCTGCTCCACCCAGGCCTTCAAAATATGAATGCATCTCAACAGCTCGGAACTTTCAGCACGACAGTCTAGGGCATCAGCATCCATCTCATTAACAAGTTTCTCTCTTAAAAGCACTGGCTATGACAGAAGAACTTGCACTAGAATGTTGTTGCATGGGTACAAGCAACTGGCTAGCTGTGAGATGAATATATCTGGTACAATGTGATAACTGTTCTCATCTGAAAACATCTGTGCTATGAGCTCAGACGTGAGAAGAGAGTAAGGCTCAAAGTACAGAAGCTGAGAAATTTGTTTTCCTCGACTTCCATCAGGGTTTACAAGGGACATGTCTGGGGGGTCCTGTGCACCTCTTCCTGCTATTCTACCACTGAGGTACTGGATACTGTACTGGGTACTGCTTGAAGGACAGTCTTCTACTGCTTGCAATTCTCTGCCACTTCCAACGTCCATTATGAACTCCTCTATGAGCGCTCGGGGGCAAAATTCACTCTTTGCTTTCAAGATAGTCTTAATCAGTTGTGTGCGAAGTCTGACACAGTGAGTCTCCCTGCCTTTCATTGAGGACATTACTAGACTTACTGTCTTGAGATCTTTCACTTCAAGGAGAGCGGACACTCCATTGCCATCACTCCACGTGATCCCATTCTTGCACATCGTGCAGCTGCGTTTTAACCCTGGGGTTTCAACCTCGGTATTTCCCGGTACGGCACTGTCTTGAGGCAGAGCAAAGTTGAAGGCAAAGTGCAGTGGTGTGATACCATGTTCATCTCCTGAATGTGGGTCACAACCGCATTCATCAATGAGATACCGAACAATGTTGGGTTTTCCCATTATACAACTTGAAACCAGGAGATCTAGGCTTGTTTCATTTCCAGAGCTGCATTCTGACAACAGGTACTTAATAACATTTAATTGCTCACTAATGCAGGCACCAGTGAGAGATGAATGTGGGCTACAGTTCTGTTCCCGGACGAGCCATTTTACGACTTCAAGTTGTCCTGCAATAACTGCTGAGTCAAGTGGCGTGACTTCACCTTGTGCACCACTGCTAGCTCTCGGATCCCAACCACAGTCTGTAACCAGGTATTTGGCTACTTCAAGATGGCCAAATGTGCAGGCTGCAACAAGAGGGGTGAGACTTCCTTGACCAGCACAGCGAGGATCACACCCACATTCACTGACCAGGTACTTAACTATTTCAACATGTCCATAACTGCAGGCTTCAGTTAGTGGAGTGTTGCCAAACGCATCAATCGAAGAAGGATTAAAGCAAGATCCGGTAGCATGGAACTTAACTGCAGCAAGGTCCCCACTTCTGCAAGCGCTGTGTAGCTGGGTGGATGTTCTATTGAAAGTGTTGCTGGTTGAACGATCATCCGACAACAAGGAGTCTTCAATCCCCAGTAGACTAGCTAGATCAAGGAGTGGTAAATTGCTGAACAAGCTGCCAAGGTTAGATTCACAATTGCATTGTTCACTGAGATAGGCAACGACCTCGTGATGTCCACCTACCTGAGCAAGGTCTAGCGCAGTTATACCGTTGCTACCGGTGGTATAGTCTGGATTACAGTTGCACGCGGTAATCAGGTATTTCACAATGTGAAGGTGCCCTTGCGCAGAAGCCATATGCAAAGGTGTAAACCTTGATAAGCTTAACTTCAATGGTTCAATCACTATTTGCATGAATGGGTTTTGATCTGCATTCAATTCTTTAATGACTTCCTCAAATAGTTGATCAGACCTGCATTCTGGATTGCAGTCACAGTTCTGCTGATCGACCAGGTATTCAACGACATTGAGATGCCCTTTATCACAAGCCACGTGCAATGGAGTCACACCACCACGGCCACTGCACTGCGGATTACAATTGCATTCGGTGATGAGGTAGTTCATAATGTTAACATGGCCATTGGCAGCAGCTGCATGCAGTGGAGTAAGGCTCTCAGTGCCAATGCAATCTATACTGCACTTGTGGTTTGTAATGAGGTACTTGACAACGTCAAGGTGACCGTTTTGGAAAGCATAATACAGGGGAGATTTGCTATCTTTGTCAGCAATTTCAGAATAACAGCTGACACCAGCAGTAAGATACTTTACAACCTCCAGGTGGCCCTTGCCAGCAGCAGAGTGTAGAGGTGTGTAACCAGTATTATTACCATGATCTGGGCTGCAGTTATGTGCAGTGATGAGATACTTTGCAACTTCAAGATGACCAATCTCACAAGCAAATTGCAGTGGAGTGCTACCTTTATTGTCACTGATTTGAGAATTGTAACCAAGTTCACTAATAAGATACTTGACTACATTCAGGTGGCCATTGCTAGCAGCTGAATGCAGAGGTGTATAACCATTCATATTACCATGTTCAGGACTGCAGTTGTGCTCATGGGCAAGATACTTTGCAACTTGAAGATGACCATTCTTGCAAGCACAGTGGAGCGGAGTAAGCCCATTGTTTGTACAGCACTGTGGGTCACAGTTGCGATCTGAGATAAGGAATTTTACAACTTCAAGATGACCATTCTCACAAGCACAGTGTAGTGGAGTGAGACCATTATTGTCACCAATTTGTGGATCACAGCCAAGTTTACCAATAAGATACTTCACTACAGCCAGGTGGCCATTTCTAGCAGCTGAATGCAGAGGTGTGTAGCCGTACTTGTTGCCATGATCTGGACTGCATTTGTGTTTAGTGATGAGATACATTGCGATTTCAAGTTGACCATTCTGACAAGCACAGTGCAGTGGAGTGTTACCATTATTGTCAGAGCACTGTGGGTTACATTCATGCTCATTGATGAAATACTTTGCAACTTCAAGATGACCACTGTCACAAGCATAATGCAGTGGAGTAAATCCTCTGTTTGTACAGCACTGTGGGTTACAGTTGCAATCTGAGATAAGGAATTTTATAATACCGTGATGTCCCTTCAAGGTTGCAAAATGCAGTGAGGTGAGGCCATCACGGTTAACAATCCGAGGGTTGCACTTACATTCATTGGTGAGGTACTTCACAGTAGCGAAGTGACAACTCAGACAAGCCAGGTGGAGTGGAGTATTACCAAACATATTAGTGTGGTCAGGACTGCAGTGGTGCTCAGTGACAAGGTACTGGACAACAGGAAGTGCTCCACCACGGCAAGCATAGTGGAAGGGAATGCTACCTCTACTGTTGGGCTTCTGTGGATCGCAGTGATAGTCTGTAATCAAACACTGTACAATATTCAGGTGTCCAGTTTTACTTGCATAATGGAGTGGAGTATTACCAACACTGTCACTGACTTCTGGATCACAACCATTTTCAGTAATGAGACACTTAACACTGTCAAGGTTACCACTTTCACTGGCTGCATGTAGTGTAGTGTAGCCATCATTGTCAGTGCAGTGTGGATTGCACTTGTGCTCAGTTATGAGACATCTTGCAATGTGTAGGTGACCACTCTTGCAGGCAAGGTGGAGAGGAGTGCGGCCATTAGGGGTGGTAGCTTCTGGATTGCAGTTCTGTTCACTGATAAGGTACTGGGTAATGTCAACATGTCCATGCTTGCATGCAAGATGCAGTGGAGTGAGTCCTGAAAGGTCCTTCACTTCACTGGGATTCAATGCTTGGTTGGTGATGGCTTCTTTGACAGCAAGTAAGTCGCCATTTGCACACGCCTGAATCAACTGCGATGCCATGTCTCAGCTATGATTGTTGTTGAATGAGCTAGACTTTATCAAATCCCTGTGTAGAATGGCTTCTGTATGCAGTAAAATGTGCAATCTCACGGAGTATTGTTACAACCTATATAAAACGAAAAATTGGTCAGAAAGGTTTGAAATTCGGTGTCCCATGCAATGGTAATAAGCACATTTACACTGATATGCATGCATATTTCATGATTATCTAATCAGTATCACAGTTGCAACAAACTTGTGATATTGTATCTGTATAGCTATGCGCTATACTGCTATAGCTACTTTATTCGTTATTGCCACTTTACATAATTATAGGAAGTCACTGTTATATTAATTATTTCATGATTTTTTTTTCCCGGTAGCTATACAGCTAGCTACCATCATCAAGCTATTTGTTCAATTTGCATTTAGCTGTAGCTCCGTATATTTCCCTTACTTTCCTGCTGGCTGGGCATTGCATTACTTAATAGGTGTTGATAGTTTCCAATACACCCACAATTGAAGGGCTGAGAACCAGAGTGGTCTAACCCAAAATCAAGTACTGGAAAATGCATGAATTGCACAAAAATGGAGTAAAAAATATGCAATGGGTATGAACATATGACCAAAATTTAGAAATTCTTGAAATTTCAGCAACTCCTGAAACACATTTTAACAGTATTCTCAAGTTTGGGGGGGCTAGATCAATGTTTGTGGGTTAGACCACTCTGGTTCTCAGCCCTTCAATTATACCTCAGCAGACAATAGCAAGTGACAAACTACAGCAACATAATATTATACGAGGTGCACTGCAGTCCCATGCCCAGAGAAGCACCGCCTTCATGATTGACAATATAATATCGGCACGTTCGAGTGAAGGTGTAGAGCTTTTCAGCAAGTAGCTAGCTGTCAAGAAACTGCCCATTGTCACCAGACAGATTTTCCGTATGCATTTCTGGCTGGGCACGAGACTAAGCTACTGCCTTCAGGTATACATGTATATCAAGCTAGGTGCCTGCAGGTATACATGTATATCAAGCTAGGCATAGCAGATCCTGAGCAGTTGTGATTGGCATGCAGTCCTCTGCGTGGTCTGCTGTGCACCAGCTAGGGCCGGGTATCCATTGGAGTCTATTAATCCATGGTAATGAAATTAAACATCTTAACAAGGATTTGGGGAGATTTCCTGGTATGTTTCTGTTTACCTAACACCTCGTGATTGTGCATATACATGTACTTGAGAATTCAATTAGATCCATGGTATATAGTGATTCTAAGATTTCATGGCACCAATCTGCTACCATAGCAGATTCCTGGGACTTTTGTAGTCATGCAATTGACAGTTTTGTAAGTCCCAGCTTCCTGGATGAGCTGGAGCTCTTTCTTGCAGGGATGGGTGGTATAGACTAGAGGGCAGACTAAACTTGCAATACAAAACCCACTGCAGCAAGTAACCGGATTAGTTTGAGGTATTAGCTTAATTAATGATTGTGTCTTCGGGAAAGACTCCACACAACGTGCAGGGATGGGCTGTATAGACTAGAAGGCAGACTAAATATTTAATCATGCACTCAGCAATACAAACCCTACTGCGTCTTTGGGAAAGACTCCACACAACGTACTGTTTGATTCTCAGCTTTTCCCATAGTGTTGAATAGATACCAGAACAAGTTGTCTGCAGTAGATCTGGTACTTGTACTATCATAGTATACAATATTACGACATCTTGATTGGCTGAACTGACTCAACACACCATAGCTAATTGTGGAGGGCTATAGGGCCATGTCACCCGCACCGGTATCCACCCACCCACCCACCCACCCCATCTGCACACACACCTGCACATACATACATGCACACTTATAGTCAGATGTTATCCAGTGAAACCTCTGATAGTTGACTCTCCCTACTAGGGACACACTATAGTAGACCTCTCCACAAACGATAGTTTTTGAGATCCCAAATAATTGGTTTCCCTATAGCTAATTCTAGTAGCTAGCTACCTCCAAAAAGTGGGCAACTTCTCTACAAAGGACAAAACTCCCCCAAGGTTCCACTGTATACCGTACTGGCTAACATGATGGTTAACTGACCATGCATGCCTATGAATGTTCAGCCCAGTAATAATAGCTATATAGTCTTGCCTAACCTGATATCTCTGGGAAGTGTATCATCCGGCCGGGTTGTAGCTAGCAGATCTGACTGGTAACATGAACTAGCTACCCTAGCTATACTGTATCAGTATCTAGCTACGGTGGCAGTGCCACCTCAGGTTAATTCTGGTTAGCTCTTTCCACTTCAGAATTGATCAGCAGTTGAAATATGCACAGCTCAGTAGCTATGTCTTTCAGAATTATTACACTAACAATTCGTGCCACTGCATGCTGATCAGGACACTGAGTGTCCATGTTTGGCTTCAGTTGTTTAATATTGTGGCCAACACGTGCACTTTACAGTTCTCTGGCGGCAGGTCATGCACTGGTCATTATCTGGCTTGCAAAGTTCAAACATGAAAGACCCCCAATAACTATTAGCTAGCTAGGGTAAGAGCTGCTCACAATGCACCGCGGCAATAACTTATGTGCTGCTCCTGCATCAATCTGACTAGTAGCTATAATATCCTTGGGTTTGAATCCCAGGTGGCCAGGGGAGGTTTTGACTCATTCGGTTTGCTGGCATAAACCTCAGGTGATATGAATCCTGATGTGTATTAAACTCACAAGTGCACAAGCTCCACTCATCAATATAGACTGCCATATTAGGGTATTCATGCTGGAAAGGGTATCAGTCATGAAGTGCAGATTCAAACTTTTATAATGGGATGGGACTGAGGCTGGTTAATGGCATTTCTCCTTGTTTCTTTGGTTTTTTGAGAGGTAGAATATGACATGCCATTACTAAATCCTTTCAATTTTACAGAGAAAAAAATTGCCTCTAGTAACAGTTATAGCCCTGTCGCCAGGGATTTATGCAACGCAAACCGACCTTGTTCTCGGGCTTTGCCCTCAGACTCAGTTGGTTTACTACCATAAGTGCCTGGCGACTGGGCTCTAACTGTTACTTACACACAACTACTGGCCAGCATGCAGTAGTCCTGCATGCCTTGCAAGTCCATTTCCATTTCCGTTTCCGTTTCCATTTCCGTTTCGTCCCGTTTCTGTTTCTGTTCCGTTTCCGGTTCCTTCGTCCTGGTTTTACCACTATCCGGGTGGCATGCTTTCAATGGCAGCAGTAGCTACCGCATTAGTGCTAAAATAATTATGTGAAGAGTTTGAAGTGCAAATCAAAACACAAAAAACTTGCATCACAAATTATACTGCTGCATGGAACTGTTAACTAAGTATGTGAAATGCAAATCTGTCTGTGTACAGTTACATCAATGAAGCAATAATGACACAATAAGCACAGTGAGGAATTTGAGATACCCGTACATGGATTACTACATGTGTAACAAAAGGTACAAAGAGCCAGAGGCCAAAACAGATTTACAGTATGTACCATGATACGCACTAACAAACTAAATTTAGGCACTTGTGAGCCCACACAATATGCCAGGGAAAAACCTCACTGATAAACAGTGAGGGGAAAACCCACTAATAATCTGGCTCCTAAACAGTTTTCAAACACTTACAAAAGTAACATGAATGTAAAATCTCAGAGTGCTAAACTCTCTACACCGGTATATGCACACACACACACACAAAAAATCAATCAATGAAGTTGGTAGCCACTGACATAAGTAGTGAAAGCACAAATGTGTATGTTGTTATGCAATTATCATAGCTAGTCCAAACTTTCATCTTCGATAAGGATAAGACTCTTTTCTGTACTGCCTATCTCACCAGGGGCATCATTTGCCTGATCCTTTGTCCTGCTAATCTCACCAGAAGCACCGCTTGCTCGATCCTTTGTCCTGCCAATCTCACCAGAGGCATCATTTGCTTGAACCTTTTGCTCTTGTTCATGTACTTCACTATCATTAGTGTCTGCAACGTTAACTTTGAGACCCAGCTCTGGATATGTGTTAACATTAGCTCTGACTGACTCTTCTGAATTTTCGTGTCTGAAGTCTTCAACAATTCCAGTAGGTATTTCTTCTTCTTGTCTCTGATCTGAACCTTCGGTATAGGTAGGTGTGTCTTTGTTTCCTTCTGGAAATTTGACAGCTGCTATCTCTCTAGCTAGAGTGCAGAGTTCAATGTCATGTAAGACTTCAATGAGGGTGTTCCAGGTGACAGGCTGTTTCCCTCTACCAGCAAACCATTCCTTAAGAATTTCCAAGCAGATTTGTTCACAATCACTCATATGCTTGTGAGCTAAAGCACTGACCCTTTCTCCAGTTCTCTCCTCCAGGAGGAGGGTACCAAATGTTGTGTACTTTGTGCCAATCTCCTGGCTAATGTTGATTCTTCGCTCTCTCCCACGAAACCTGACGCACTCAATCAGGGTTGGCTGGTCAACTTGGATTTCACCTGTAGTGGAGAAGTGGCCGAATGTGTAGTTGAAGAGGTCACACTCCAGTTCTTGAGAGTCTTTACAGATCCACCGAAGCTGAGACACTATATTCAGTGGACCTGGGAACCTGGGGACCTAGGATCCCCGGGGTCCTCGGGTCCACTGAATATAGCGTCCTTCTAAGCTTGAGTAATGTATGCCCAAGTATGAAAGGTACACCTACTTCCCCCTCATTCGCCTACGTGAGTAATCTAGTGCCGGATAGCTCTCTGTGCAGAGCTGCTGCTACCCGAGTGCGTCCGCTTCAGCTGCTGCTCCCCAATTGCTCCGCTTCAGCTGCTGCTCGTCGCTTGCGTCCACTTCGTACTTCTACTGTAACAGCTGCTGCTCCCCGAATGTGTCTGCTTCAACTGCTCCCCATTGCGTCCGCTTCAACTGCTGCTCCCCGATTACGTCTGCTTCAACTGCTGCTCCCCGATCACGTCCGCTTCAACATGCTGCTCCCCAATTGCATCCGCTTGTAGCCCCACTGCATGTTCTGGAAGATTCCAGCCCATGCCCAATGTTCTCAAATAAATTGAAGTACAAGGTCGCGCATTAGTAGTCTAGTCCTGCCCCACGAACATCCCACTTCCATCACACACAGACAGACAGACACACTCACGTTAAACTCTTAATGCATGTAATGCAGTAGCTGGCTATGTTAAGCAAAGAGGCATATACTTTCTGCACACTTCAAGGATCATATTAGTAACAGTGGCGGATTTATGGGTGCAAATGCATCCCCCTTTGGTGGCTAATAAAAGTGTCTATTGTACAGCAGTTTTGGATTTATTCCGATCATCATTTTAGTCTCCAGTGCTAGACAAGTCACCTTGAACTTCAAAACTCAGGTCCGACGCGTGTCATGAATGTGTTCACGTGACCGGTAGTGGGTGTGCCAATACAATTTTTCGGCTGCACTTTGCGCACCAGCAGCTGAATCCCCCCTTCTAAATTTCTAAGTCCGCCACTGAGTAATCTGCAATACTATAATAACTCACTCAATTGTGTTTTGGTGTGGAGCTTGACAGCTTCAATCTCTCTGGCTAGCACACTGAGTCCAGTGTCACATAATGCTTCAGTGAGGGTTTTCCAGGTAACAGGACGCTTGCCCCTACCAGCAATCCATTCTTCGAGAATGTTCACAATGACTTTTTCAGCATCGTTCGTATGCTTTTCAGTTATAGCACTGATCCTCTCTCCAGTTCTGTCTTCGAGAAGGAGGACACCAAACGTTGCATATTTTGTACCAATCTCTAGGGGTAACCTGATCCTTCTTTTTAACCCTTGCATGTTGACACACTCTGTCAGCGTTGGTCGATCATGGTCACCTGTGGGATCAGACCAGTGCTTACACATCATCATGAATGGATATAGCTATGTATATGTTAGGAGAACAGAGACCTAGCTATATACACGTAGTGCTTAACACACTCTTCCTGCTCACCTGTGGGTAGTTTCAGCATTGTGATTGCATGCACTATAATCTTCATGCAGCAACATGCAACATGAGTAAGGAGGACTACGTTAACAAGATCATTGCAAGTATAAGTTTCGTGCATGGTGAGATACTTTCTATAACTGGTTAATAGTCAGTCTAGCCACTAGCCCCTCTCCACTCGGCGGTCAAGCGAGTGTGCAGCAAAGCCACGTGCGCATGTAACCGGCCTGGCAGAGAGGGGCTATATAGTGGCTAGACTGGTCTATAGTGTACCAGACCAAGGTGAAAGGTGTACCTTGGTATGCGCTGTCCTCCCCATCATCATCATCATCAATTTCATCACCACTTTCGTCAATCTGGTTTAGAGCAAACAAAGGATTTTATTATATTCTGTAGAATCATACTGCAATCCTATTGGTGACTGTAGTGCTTATTCCCATCGAATAATTCCATGGCTGAACATGACTTTTACAAGGCGACAACAATGACTTACAAGACAACAACAATAATATAATTGTTGTATGGCAACCTTCTGAATAGAAGTTATTCTGTCATGTATATTGTATGCAGACTAAGCTGAAGTTCCGAATATAATAAAACAATTATTGCACGCTTCTGTGTTGGATATCCGATTTATTACTACCCTCGGAATGCAATATTCCACTCAGCCTTCGGCCTCGTGGAATATTGCATTCCTCGGGTAGTAATAAATCTTGATATCCAACACAGAAGCGTGCAATAATTGTTTAATGATGTATGCCACACAGCTAGTATATACATCAGTGAACAACGTCCTGAAAGAGAACCAAACTACCATATAGATCTGAGGACTCAACCGCATGCTATACTACTTAAAGCTCATAAGTAGGGTGGGCATTCAGCTGGCATTATACGTACATACCAGATTCAGAGGGCTTCTGCCACAGAAGATACTGTATCCGTCCAACTGTCGTCTCAAATTCCTGTATGTGGCAGATTTTCGTTGCTGCTCCACCCAAGTTTTGATAATGTGCTCACACATCAGCTGCTGTTTGGGGACTTCATCAAGACTGCCACAGATGTCTTTATATTTCTTATTTAGTTCACTTGATGATGGTTTGAGGACTCGTACCAGAGCATCATGGAATGGGTACAACCACTGTGCCAGCTCTGTGATAAAGTCATCTGATACAGACTGTTTGGCAGTTTCTTTTGCGAACAGTTTTCCTATGAGGTCTGATGTGAGCAAAACATATGGTTCAAAGTAGAGAAGCTTGGAAATCTGTTTTCCTGGTCCCTCATGGCCATCAGGGTTTAATAGGAGGGTCATGTCAGGGTTATCATTTGCACTTCTTTTTGAGATTCTGCTACTAATGTAGTTGATGCTGTATGAAGGACACTCATTGGTTACTTGCAGAGGACTGTCATTGGCCACTTCAACTATGAACTCTTCAGTGAACACTCTCGGACAAAATTCACGTTGAGATTTTAGGATAGTTTGAATCAGCTGTGAGCGTAGTCTGACACAGTGAATCCTGCTATGATCCATGCAGGTCATACTGAGAACAACTGCTTTTAGATCTTGCACTTCAAAGAAAGTTGATACTCCATTTGCGTCATGCCAGGTGATACCATTCTTCCATATTTTGCATCTGCGTTTCACAGCTGGGCCTTCAGTTTTGGTGCTACTTATTGTAGAATCATCTTTAGACTGAGAGAAAAGGAAGGCTAGTCGGAGAAGTATGACATGTAGAAAACGAGTGGTGAAGAACTGATGCTCTACTGGATGCAATAACCAGCCACAGCAATAGGAACTTTTCTGACTTTCATGCAATGGACGCTTTGAAGTGACTAGAGCTGGGAAGAGGTAGCACACACCATCTGCATTTTCTAGTTCAGACAGATCAATCCAGCCCCGTTCAACTCGATGACAGAACTCAAAGTGCTCCAGGAATCCTATGACCATGTCCGTGTTGTCAGGAAAGAACTCTCCTATTCTGGACTTTGAAACGACTCCAGTGCTGCTTAGTGAGACATGTGAGGGAAAGTCACGTGGGGCAAATATACTCCCAATGACTGTTTCAAGCATTGCAGCGATGTCAGTGATGACCCAGCTATTACCTGGATTCTGGCTGTTCCTGAGGAGAAGCACTTGACCTTTGTCATGCAGAGTTTGGAACAGTGGCAGTAATTCAGTTGGATTGTTGGGAAGAAAGTGTGAATTCCCTTCAAGACCTTTGGAAATACTCTCAAGAGTGTGTCCTTGAACACCAGCACTGGTGTAGACTTTCCAGACATATCTGTGCAAAACATAACAACGTTGATCGATCCTTTCTGCATGTTCCCTGATGGAGTTACAGCTCTCATCTAAATTATAGCGAAGTTGATCTAAGCCAGGAGACACAGGCCTGGTGCAGTCCAAGTACACAATGTCCTTGGGTTCATACAGCTGATTGCCTTCACTCTTACGGAACACTGCCTTGTCAACTAGTGAGTGTATTTGGTCAATATCCCCCCTATTAAGCTTGTCTGCATGACTACCAACAAATATAATGCGGGGTTTTACCTCACTGTGAGCACAGCATTCCAAAATGAATGACACCCAGTACTGCAGACTATGGCAAATGACGTTCTCACATTGTGCAATGTTTATCACGACTATAAAGATTCCTGCCAACTGGGAGGAAGAGTTTTGCAAGAAAGCAGCATGACTTGTGTAGAATTCTCGCTGGCCAGCAAAATCATAGATTACAACATTTCCAAAGTCATTGCTTCTTAAACTAATTGAATCAATTCCAGCTGTCTGTTGTCTCACCGCTTTAACTTTCTGGAATCGACCAATTAGGGAATCGATAAAACCTGGGTTACTCTGGAGAGCTTGCACCATTGAACTTTTTCCTGCCAGAGGATCTCCTAGAATGAATACTTTCACAACTGACTCAAGAGGGTAGTTGCCATTGCAAAAGTGGTCCAGAAGTTCTCTTATTTCCCCCGAAGTTGCTTTCTCTATTGGAGTCATTCCCTCTGCATTCTTGCACAGTGGATCACATTGCCCTGTTGAGAGAAGGAACTCTGTGATTTCCACCTGGCTGTATTTGCAAGCAATGTGCAGTGGTGTGTCACCTGAGTGTGTTGTGTGGACTAGGTCACTGAGTTTTTCCACGTGAAGGTACTGTACAATATTGAGCTGACCACTTGCACATGCATAATGGAGTGGAGTTAGTCCGTCCTTGTCTTTACATTGTGCATTGCAATTGTGCTTAAAAGTAAGGTATTTGAATACATTGAAGTTGTCGGATTTCAATTCCAGTTGAAATGTACTGTTATGTTCAGTTCTCAGAGTATGGCTGACATCAGAATTTGACACTCCTGGAGCAGTTGCAACATTTTTGAATCTACAAAAAAATTGTGAGAGTAGGTAACTGATTGTTTGCCAAAGGTGGTAAAGCATTCCTTGCACTTTGATGTTAGCGACAGTTGAACTAGTGTTGCTTTCTATGTTTTGACAAATAAAATTTATAAGCAAGTACGTTGCATCTGTGCATGTACCATGCAATGGAGTAAGACCATCATCATCTGTAGAATGTGGGTCACAGCCATATTCCTCGATGAGAAACTTTACGATATCAAGGTGTCCACGTGAACAAGAAGTAAACAAGAGGAGAGATAAGTCTTCAGAGCATTGTGGTATCATGTGTTTGATCAGGTATTTGACAATATTCACCTTCCCAGCCACACATGCTGCAAACAATGCCTGGAAATCGGGATTGTAGTTCCATAAAACCATGACAGTCTCAAGGTCTCCCCTTATGCAAGCCATTTGTAATGGAGTCACATTGAAGTCAGTCGATTCACAGATCTCTTCACTGAAATCTGGCAAGCTCCACTTTCCACACTCTTGCTGAATGGCATCATAAACAGTTTTCATTTTTATAGACATCGCTGTATTGCATTTGCATTCATCCATGAGATACTGAAGAATTTCATGATGTTTATTATCAAAGGCATGACCAAGAGGAGTGAAACCAAAGTTATCACAAGAATTTGGATTGCAGTCACATTCTGTGATAAGGTACTTCACAATTTCTAGATGTCCTCTTGAGCTTGCTGCATGTAGGGGAGTGAGGCCATTACCATCACCAACTTGTGGATTACAGCCAGTTTTACTGGCAAGATACTTCACCACAGTCAAGTGGCCATTACTGGCAGCTGAATGCAGAGGTGAGTAGCCATTAATATTACAACGTTCTGGACTACTTTTGTGCTCATTTACAAGATACCTTGCAACCTCAAGATGACCATTGACACAAGCAAAATGAAGTGGAGTAAACCCTTCATTTGTACGGCACTGCAGGTCACAGTTGCAATCAGAGATAAGGAATTTTATGATCTCATGATGTCCATTCAAGGTTGCATAGTGCAGTGGAGTGAGACCGTTATTATCATGATTTTGAGGGTTACAACCACGTTCAGTGATAAGATACTTCACCACAGTCAAGTGGCCTTTACTGGCAGCTGAATGCAGGGGTGTGTAGCCATTAACATTGCCATGTTCTGCACTACATTTGTGCTCATTTACAAGATACTTTGCAAGTTTGAGATGACCATTCTGACAAGCACAGTGAAGTGAGGTGTTGCCATTCTTAGTAACATGCATCGGATCACTCTTACACTGAGTTATCAGATACTTGACTGTCTCAAGTTGACCCATTGTACATGCAGAGTGAAGTGGGGTGATGCCATCATTAGTAACACAATTGGGATCACTCTTACACTGAGTTATCAGATACTTGACTGTCTCAAGTTGACCCATTGTACATGCAAAGTGAAGTGGGGTGATGCCATCATTAGTAACACAATTGGGATCACACTTACACTGAGTTATCAGATACTTGACAGTCTCCAGTTGGCCCATTGTACATGCATTGTGAAGTGGGGTTCTACCTTCCTGATCAACACACATGGGATCACACTTACATTCTGTAATCAGATGCTTGGCTATCTCAAGATGCCCCATCCCGCAGGCCAGCTGCAATGGAGTGACTAGTTGTACCACTGTTGAAGATGGATCCATGTTAAACTGATTAATGTACAATTTAACTGCTTCCAGATTTCCAGCGAAACAAGCCCAATGTAGGGGAGTGAAATCAAAACTTGCACAAATATTAGGAGGATCCACAGATCCAATCATTTCTTGTGCAATGGCTTTAAACAATGTGCTCACTCCTGATACTGGTACGTTTGAAGCAAGCTGGACAATTTCCAGATGTCCAAGCATCTGGGCAATGTCAAAAGGAGTAAAACCACCATTAGTAGAGTGGAATAAGTTGCAATTGCAATTGTTTGTGAGATACTTTGCAATGTCAGTGTTTCCTTTCATACACGCAAAATGCAATGGTGTGAAGCCTTCAGTGCCAATAATTTGATATCTCCATACTATGTCCAATAGAGGGGCTGCTTGAGACAGCCCAAATTGGTTTAAGGTATTCTTGAATAGTTCCTTATTGAAGCTGCATTCTGGATCACATGGACAGTTTTGCTCTTGTATAAGGTACTTGACAACATCCAAGTGTCCATTGATACAAGCTAAATGCAATGGAGTTATGCCATAGTTGTCAACACATTGTAGATTGCAGTTGTGCTCACTGAATAAATATCTCATAATATTTAGATGACCGTCAGCAGAAGCATAGTGCAATGGAGTGGTGTGATCCTTGTCTGGAATTTGCGGATTGCAGCCTAGTTCACCAATAAGGTATTCAACAACAGCTAAGTGGCCATTGCCAGCTGCTGAATGCAGAGGTGTGTACTGAAAAACAATTTCAGGTTCTGGGTTGCAGTTAAATTCAGTGATGAGATACTTTGCAATCTCAAGATGACCATTCTCACAAGCATGATGAAGTGGAGTAAATCCTCTGTTTGTACAGCACTGTGGGTCACAGTTGCAATCTGAGATAAGGAATTTTACGATGTCATAATGTCCCTCCAAGGTTGCATAGTGCAGTGGAGTGAGACCATCATTGTCACAAATTTGTGGATTACAACCAAGTTCAGTGATAAGATACTTCACTACAGCCAGGTGGCCATTACTAGCAGCTGAATGCAGAGGTGTGTAGCCATTAACATTACCATGTTCTGGACTACTTTTGTGCTCATTGACAAGATATTTTGCAAGTTCAAGATGTCCATTCTGACAAGCACAGAGAAGTGTGGAATTGCCATTATTTGCACAGCACTGTGGGTTACAGTTGTATTGCGAGAGGAGAAACTTTACAGTATCAAGGTGTCCATTCAGACATGCAAAGTGCAGTGGAGTGACACCATCATTGTTAACAATCTGCGGGTTACACTTACATTCATTGGTGAGGTACTTCACTGTAGCAAGGTGGCCACTCAGACATGCCAGGTGGACTGGAGTATTACCAAACATGTTAGTGTGGTCAGGACTACAGTGGTGTTCGCTGACAAGGTACTTGACAACAGGAAGTGCTCCACCCAAGGAAGCATAGTGCAGAGGAATGCTACCTCTACTGTTGGGCTTTAGCGGATCGCAGTGATAGTCTGTAATCAAACACTGTACAATATTCAGGTGTCCACTTTTACTTGCATAATGGATCCGGAGTGGAGTATTACCAACACTGTCACTGACTTCTGGATCACAACCATTTTCAGTAATGAGGTAATCACTGTCAAGGTTACCACTTTCACTGGCTGCATGTAGTGGAGTGTAGCCATCATTGTCAGTGCAGTGTGGATTGCACTTGTGCTCTGTTATGAGACACCTTGCAATGTGTAGGTGACCACTCTTGCAGGCAAGGTGAAGAGGAGTGCGTCCATTAGGGGTGGTAGTTTCTGGATTGCAGTTCTGTTCACTGATAAGGTACTGGGTAATGTCCAGATGTCCATGCTTACATGCAAGGTGCAGTGGAGTGAGTCCTGAAGACTCTCTCACCTCATTAGGATTGAGTCCATGCTTTGTGATAAAGTCTTCAACAATCGAGAGGTCGCCGTCTGTACAAGCCTGAAACAGTTGGGTTTCCATACCTGAGGCTTACTCGTGTAGTATTGACGATTGAGTGACCGTGAAACGAGGTTTAAGTAAGAGATCAGGCGACTTGAAGGGCTCTCAACTTGGCTGTTTCGCAGGTTGGAATTTTGAGCCCAATTGAACAAAGTTGTTATCCTGCACGAAAATAAGTTTGATTAGTAGTCCGGCATGCACAGATTGTTTCAGACCATGCAAATAAATTATATAACCATACCCATTGGGATGCAATGACATACATATACATGGCTGAACTTTGGGCTGGTGATGAAGAGATCAGGAAGGCATAGCTAAAGACCTCCAAGCACAAGACGCATGCTGCAGTAAGTTTCCACTTGCCATAAATTGAGTAGCTAAGTGCAGAAATTGTCGGTTAGACCTTTAAGGTGAAGGGCTTCTGGTTTGTATGAAATCAAATGCTAGCTGCCTGTATCAACCAACAGTGGACATGCAAAGGGTAATGAATCTGTGATGATACATTTACCAGCAGTGGTGATGGAGGTGATGCTGCATGGTTCTTATAATGACCACAAAACATTAATACTGAAGAAACCGGTCTCTTATAATGCAATGCCAATATTTGAGGCTGCTGGAGCAAGTGTTGTCCTGCCAGTAGACATAATTCTGAAGATGGAGGTCACCCTGTGCTGTGTCTGACTCCAGAGTAGTGTTAGTTTTTCCCAATATTTATTGAAGCATATAACTTTGAACGACCAAAGACGATGTTCTTCTTAGTTGAAACGCTTTCCTAATTTGCTTCACCCACTTGTAGTACAAAAGAGGAATGACTCTAGCCTAGTTCCCCGTTTTTTCTGTTCTTTGGTTTGCATTGACAATAATGCCACCCTTCCACATCCGTGTATTATTGTCAATGCAAACTGAAGAACAGAAAAAAACGGGGTAGGCCTGGGAACGAGGCTAGACCGACTCTATCAGTGACAGGGAATTTGTCAGTGACATAAATTTATTCACAGGTTGCGTACTTTAGCTAGGTGTCATTGGAATGAGGCTAGACTATGTGTCTAGAACAGGTTCACTTTGTTGTAGCACTGAACGAATGTCCAAATATACATAATTTATTAATGCAGCATACACACAAATTTAATATTACATCATTCACTACATTGCTGTGTGGTATCGTCTCCTGGATATTGTGCCTCACTATCCTGCAGTCATATTAATATATCTTGTGAGATAAAAATGTGCTCCCAAGCTAAAGTCTAAGGTTAAGTCTACGCCAATTCAGTGTTGCCAAGTCACTCTCCAATTGAGGTCTGAAGTAAATGTTGCTGCAGCCAAACGTGACTGCTGTAACTAAATTAAAGTTCCAATAAACATGAACAGCTGCTATATGTGACCATCATCAGTGAATATTGAGCACAGATGACACCAACAAATGAATGTTATTGCACTCTAGCTCATAGCTACGTCCAAATGAGATGATAATTAACGGACAGCTGTATCACCAGACTCAGCAAGGGGTTAGGTAATGCACAGCTGCATCATCAGATTCAGCAAGGGGTTAGGTAATGGACAGCTGCATCACCAAATTCAGCAGGCGGTTAGGTAATGCACAGCTGCATCACCAGATTCAGCAAGGGGTTAGGTAATGGACAACTGCATCACCAGATTCAGCAAGGGGTTAGGTAATGCACAGCTGCATCACCAAATTCAGCAGGGGGTTAGGTAATGCACAGCTGCATCACCAGATTCAGCAGGGGGTTAGGTAATGCACAGCTGCATCACCAAATTCAGCAGGGGGTTAGGTAATGCACAGCTGCATCACCAGATTCAGCAAGGGGTTAGGTAATGGACAGCTGCATCACCAGATTCAGCAAGGGGTTAGGTAATGCACAGCTGCATCACCAAATTCAGCAGGGGGTTAGGTAATGCACAGCTGCATCACCAGATTCAGCAAGGGGTTAGGTAATGGACAGCTGCATCACCAGATTCAGCAAGGGGTTAGGTAATGCACAGCTGCATCACCAAATATCAGCAGGGGTTTAGGTAATGCACAGCTGCATCACCAGATTCAGCAAGGGGTTAGGTAATGGACAACTGCATCACCAGATTCAGCAAGGGGTTAGGTAATGCACAGCTGCATCACCAAATTCAGCAGGGGGTTAGGTAATGCACAGCTGCATCACCAGATTCAGCAAGGGGTTAGGTAATGGACAACTGCATCACCAGATTCAGCAAGGGGTTAGGTAATGCACAGCTGCATCACCATATTCAGCAAGGGGTTAGGTTGCTGGTGCACAACTTGCATGCAGAATTGTCAGCTTGTAAATTAGTATCTGCAATTGGACAGTGTTTATGCTGCCTGCACTTCAAAATTCCAAAGCCACTGTCCACATCCACCCATCTATGACATGCGAAAAACCACCATGATTGAGTCATCGGTATTGGAGACAAATATTGCTGTCTATAAAATACTGACACTCTGCATTCTTTCAAAATAGCCAGTATCTCGATAGTTATACATAATAATGTCTTCTGTCTAATAATAGACAGAAAACATAACATGTTCACTATTAATTTCGTTGCATTGGTGACTTTTATTTACCTAGTAGCTACAATTCATGTTTTTCACTTTATTTGAAGTCACATGCTTACTTGATCCAGATGGCAACACAGTGGGGCAATGTTAATATGTCTTGTAGATGTCCTGTTGGCCATGGCTGACTGGGGGGGTCTGACCTTACCTTCCAAGATTCACTTGGTTTCATGTGAAAGGATGCCCCATGACATGACAGAGTACAGAAGAAGGAGGCGAGGACTACCGGGAACTATAGCTATACAGTGCACGTTTCCTGATCTCGCATGCATGCGAAAGAACAGAGCTATTGGATACTATAGGTAACCTGTCTGGATAATTATTGTAAAAGTGATTTTGCTTACGATTACTATATTGAAATATCTACAGTATCTGTGTACATCAATCCAACAACATAAAGATACAAGTATTGCATCATCCATAATAATTATTATGATCACATTCATCTCCTGAATAATGATACCGTTAGTTCCAATTACCTCATAATCCAGTCTACTGAATAGTATTATGTACCATCTGTCTAATAGTACAGAACATGTACAGATTATTCAGCAAAAGCCATGCAAGTATTGCATCATCCATAATTATGTTTACTACATTGCTGAATAAATAATTATATAATGACACTGTGATTTCCAGCTTCTTTGCAATCCTGTCTGGTGAATTATCTATTCACTCAAATCTAAATTAACCGCTCCTCAGTGACAGTACTTATGCATGCCACAACTTCAATGTTGCAATAATTATTAAGAGTTGAGAAGCAGCCATGCACTGCACCAGCCAGTCAATCATGATTAACTGGCTGGACTTGATCCTGCTCTTCCATGTAGTCCATATATAGTTGAGTCACCAGTGTATACTGAAGACTTGGGTTCCACTCTATGGAGGATGACCCTATATAGCTAGCTAGTTACACATCACTTCAAATGGCGAACATCTTAATTGGCATGTAGCATCAATAAGTACAGAATCATGCAATATTGATCGCTTGTTGCATTTACCAATAAGTACATGTTGAAAGTTGTGTACACAATATAGCACTTTCTTGGTCCAGCAAGTTCTGTGTCAGTGCAGTGTGGCAATGCATGCGTACAATGACAGTCCTGGGGACTATTTAATCCTTTTGCAACAAACGAATATCATAATGTCCGTACTTTTATTGTTATTTCAGTATTTGCAGCTATGCTGCAGAACATTATCTAATTACACAATATACTATGTTGAACAAAACAACATAATTATATTATGCTGTAATGATATACTGAATATTCATCGATGAATCGTGAACCCCATTAGAACATTGTGGGGTTTAATGTGATGTAGATATAATTATTATGTGCGACCTGACTACCACCATAAATGAGCAGGTTTTTACTGAAGGGTCTCAATCTTAATTACTTATTTTACCACAAGAGTGACCAAAAGTTCTGTGATATTAAAGTTACCGTTTTTCTGTAGACTCACTCAGTGCAATTAACATCCTAATATCAAGCATGTACGCAAACTGTTCACACAACCACTACTCTAGTACAGGTATATACCATCATGTTCACTTACTGGAAGGAATCTCGCGGCCCGACCAGACGGTTGCTTCCACCGTCCCAGTCAGACTCAAAGCCCGGCCGCGCGGAGGGACAGGTGCAGCGCACCCAACCGCGGCGAGGTCTACACGCTACCCAACTAAGCTAGCAGTAATACTAATCGCAGTGCTCGAGTTGCCTGTTGTCTTTTGCAGCAGCGTAGGTCTCTCAAGTTCGGAGTCGAGCGTAGTTCACCTCAACTTTGTCTAGCTTTTAAAAAGGGGGTGGGGCTCACGTGCTGCGATCGTTGTCAAACACCTGGGGGCCGGGGGGGCCGGGCCGGGTACGGTATGGATGACGTGAACGGAAGTGACCTTGCACTAATTGGTTAAGCACTGCCTTTTGCGTGTGTCTGTCGGCAATAAAGTGTTTCAAGCATGCAGGTTGACTACAGATGTTGTCATACTCAACACAATATTCGGACGTCCGTTTCTGTACCTCATACATATCGAGGCAGTTCTTTTCGCCTTTGTTTCAGCTACTTCCTATTATAGGTTTCGGGAACTCATGAGGCTCTATACGTGCACAAGATGGACGTGCTAAATTTCTGGTATTACTTCATCCCCGGTGTGCTGGGCTTCTTGAACTTGACTTTAGTGAGTAGCCATTATACTAGTGTCATGAAGCAAAGTTGGAAAAATTGTATACAACTTAGGCCTATCAACAAGTAGGTGCATGCAGGCCATTTCTAGCTTTCAATCTGCATGATTTGTCACTGTCATGTCTGGTATATTCACAGCTACATATGACTTCTGCTAAAATTCAACCAGGCAGAATACTCTGCCATGCTATACAGTGAAACGTTTCAACAGATTTGTGTTTTGTCAGGTCGTCCTGAAAAATTAATGTTGTGAGACCTCTGCGCTAGAGAGCTGTCCAGCACTGGACCGATTAGGTAGGCGAACTTGGGGACAGTAGCTAGCTGAGCGAGAGAAGCTACTTACTGTTTTGGCCGCTGACTTCATGCAATTCTCAGCTACTCACTGATGCACCGTTGACAGCTTTCTCAATGTATACCATCTTTGTGCGTGTTGCACAATGGCAGATGTGACCAGTCAGCACTGCCCCATTCAATCACCCTCAACAATGTGCTAAGTGGGAGACCCTACGTGGTGGTTAACGTTAGGTAATTGAAGGAGGACACCCTCTTCCCAGCAAGGGGATACATTAACGATGTTCTTTGGACCATCACAGCTAGCTATAATGAAGTTGTAGGATACATCTGATCTCTAGCTGATTGAGCCATAAATTATGTGTTCACAGATATTAGCTATACTGTTTGAGAGTTGACACGAGCTTGCTCAGACATGTCTGACAGCAGAGCCAATTGTTACTAAGTGTGCAAACCAGGCTGGATTAACAGAGAGGAAACTTGAAGCCACCATGGACAGAGGCAGCTACTTTGGACTGGTACACCCATTCTGATTAGCTACAGCCTTCTTAACTCTCTTGTAGTCGACATTGTCTTATATATACATATATATTCTGATACTGACTGCTAGCTACGTGTTATAAAGTTAGCTGCTACTGCAAGCATGTATTATGCCATTGAATGTACTTAGTTGCAATCCAAGCAACGCCCTTCTTACCTCCTCAAACCTATTATGACTATATATGGCCGCATACGTACTGACCAGCGACATTATTCAGACATCTTTTCATGAGAGGTGCATGGGCCATGTTTGGAAATACAAAAGTGCAGAGCAACAGTTTCACGCATGCACCCCCTCATTGACCGTGCAATGCAAGCATGCACATGTATAGCTAAATGACATGGCTGGTATAGCTCCTTCATATTTTATTCACAAAATTGGTCCCTCTACAGGAACTAAACACTTTACAAAATCAATGTCCTATTGCCTAGCCTAGTCAAACATGCATACTAGTAATTATTCAGCAATTAACTATTAACAGTCCAATGAAGGTTTTACTATAGCCTTGATGAAGGAGTCACCAGCTTACTAGTGGAGTTGGCTGCCACGCGGTAGGCTGTATAAAAGAAATGCAAAAGGATGTGACTTCTGCTAAATTCCTACCCAGCAGAATAAGTTAAACTTGCCATATGTTATACAGTGAAACATCTCAACAGAGAACACATTGGGACAATATAATCCATGCAGGTGTTTATCCGCGGCCGTCCTCTTCTCAAATGCATTACAACAATAGTCAAACCAAATATTTGGGACTTTGAAAAGTTGTGGGACTTCTGCACAGCTAGAGAGCTGTCCACCGCTGGACTTCTTACGTAGGCGAACTTGGGGGAAGTATAGCTGAGCGAATGAAGCTACTTGTTATTATATTGTACTCTTTCCAGTGAGTTCATGCAATTCTCCGCGCAGAACACAGCATGCAAAGTAACAAACAGCAGAACGACTCTGTGTATACAATTCAGTGCTGTTTATACCCAATGGCAATAATGACAAAGTAAGGGACAACATTAACGGTGCCTGTGAGAGCGTAGCTACAAACAACTATGTTTTCAGCGGTTTTGCAAGTTGTTTCAGTCTGTCTGTATTAGTATGTTGTTGTACGTATATACAGTTTTCTTTCTGCTAGTCTTTCTTGTCGTAATTTCGTTGGTTATAACATTAAGTATGGTTAGGAGGTTGTGAACGATTATATGTAGCAATGTTTGTCCTAACTCTGTTAGTATTGTTAGAGAATTGAGAGACACATCCCGGCTTTTTGTACAGGGTTTTGATGCCACAGAATTGTATCAAACGTAACTAGTTATACTATATGTTGTACTCCTTTTTGCGGGTAATAATAATCACCTGATTCTGGTTTACAATACTTATTATCTATAGCTACAGTCACTTAGCAATTAAGGTAGGAAACATGGCTACACCAATCTCCGAAATCAAGTTGATGGATAAATGGGCAGCATCAAAGCATACACAAGTTTCAGCAATAGTTTGCATCAAACTGCTCCCTCTGCTTGAAAAACGCCCTAAAACTCAATTTTAAGGCCCTCTACGAAACTGAAAATTTGGACCCTCTCCAAGGCCCCACCCACACTCTGACCCCATCATCAATACACACACAAAACAGGCCAAAAAAACAACGGATGGATTTACCACCTGCTCTCCTCAGTTGCAGGCTACAGCCCAAAACTCACTGCCACCCTCAAAAACAGAGGTTTCGCTACCCTAGGCTTTCAAAAAAAATTCCACGCACACCAACTAAAACCGACCAAAGCCAAGGCCAGTTTCCAAAAGGTCAACCTACCCCTTGCAAAACTAGGGATGCTTTTCCACGTTCACCCCTCGGTTACAGAGTTTTGGCCACACATCTACTCCCTCTCACCAGCCCAGTCCAGCTACCAAACCAGCCAAATTCACGAAAATGGGCGGGGCCTGTAATGCCGAAAGGTAACTCTCACGAGTATACCTTGGCCAGGGAGCTGTCGGAGGCTGTTCACTTCCAGGCTGTTCTTCGGCCACTTCAGCAGCCCAACAAACATTCTGCTCACTCGACCTAGCTATTCACACTCAGATAACCCCTCGCTACATTCAAGTAGCCGATTATATGCGATAGACGCGCGCAAAGCGCGGTAGACGCGGATACGCGTCATGAATACGCTTTAGCTTTATAAAGCCCATGGCCAAAATTATAGCCACAGCTTTTGTATCCGGTCTGTGGTTAGGTTGGGGCCTCCCCTTACTAATTGGGGCGAGCTTGAGCGAGCCCCACATAGACGAGTTTGCTGTAAATTTTCTATATCGTACGTCGTGCCGTAAATCACTTCCTGGTCGTATTTTGCGTGTTCTTGCGTCATGCGTTATTTCCAACCTGAGTTGCATGCTCGTGCATTGATGTCGCGCCGGTCTAACTGATCTGAGTCGCGAACTATGAACAGTCTACCACTCTACCTCAACAAGGCCTTGCAAGGATGGAGACTATAGCGGGGCGGTGAGTGGCTAACAGAGACCGCTCCTGGACCTACCTGCCAGACTGCTTCAAGTGCACGAAATATTAGTGCGGTCATAACTTTCATGTGTGATCTAGCTAGCTATATGTCCTTCGCTAACTCTCCGTCAGACTCACATTCTGATGACATGCACATGCAACTGCTCCATGCACATTCACACATGCAGCACCTGCATGTACTCGCTCAGGCTCGCCCCACAATGTTCTGCATTCGTCTAGTTATGTGGTTTTGTCCGGAGGCTATCAACGGGCGGAGCGTGATGAGTGCCAGAAGCCAAGATCGCCTCGATCGTGAAACCGACTTATATTATATTGGCCACGTTTTTTCATCTGAACGCTTGGAAGTAGAAATACAACACTAACTACGGAGGTGCAGCGGACCTTAGGCTTCATTAATATCGAGGCACTTCTAGAGCTGCACCATGCTGTCAACGAGAAAAGCTAAAGACGGCACACAGAAACAATTAGCGGTAAGCGCTCAGTATACACTGTACTGTAACGCTTCTGAAGAACATACACAAGTTTAAATTTACAGCACAGAGCCTTTCTCTATCCCTTGTTCACTCTGTAGAGTTCTGTTTGACTTCTCTGAAGCTTATAAAACACAGTAAAAGCCTTTGTAAAAGGATACACATCACGTGACATTAATTATTTCCGCGTTGGGAATGGATTGCATTCCATTAAATAATCGGCTAGAGGTGTTCATAGAACACATACCCCGCGCTGAACGTCAGGATGCATGCAGTGCAGCTACAATCGACTTGACATCTCTGCCGATGCACATCGAACAGGGCGGCTATCGCGTTAGCCTCGTTCCCAGGCCCCTGGGAATGAGGCTACTATCACGTATACTGTGTTCGTGTATGGCCATATCCAAGGTGTGGGAGTGACCGCTTACCGTATATAGCTGCAACATAATTGGGAAGCTGGAGAGGTGGGGCCAAAATTTAATGTTACGAATGATAGGAAATAGCTGGAAAAAACAGCCAAAACAATAGCCACGATGTCTGTGAAGTACATAGATCGTGAGAAAACACTGTTTCCTAGCAGTCATCTCGAAGCATGAAGTTTCCAAATGCACTGCGTGTCCTGTTCTTGATGGGACTCTGAGGTCACGAAGAGGTGGAGCCAATGTTATGAATAGTTATGAAAAGTAGGAATTAGCCGAAATACAGTGAAACGGAGCGCCTTGACTTCAGTCAGGTACATATAGAGCAGTTTTTTGCTATTTGCTATTGTTTGACTCAATTTCGATGGTTTATGAGGGTCTATGTGGCGAGATTTTTTTCACCTGACAGACGACTGACTGACAGACGACTGACTGATGGACAAAACCGATTGATTGATTGATTGATTGATTTTCATTACCCTGGGTACACAGGATGGAACATGAACACAACAAATAAGCACACTAATGAGTCCAAATGATAACACAAAACAGAGAGAAGAGTTTGATAGTAGATAGAACGGTGTACCGTTGAAGAGGACCGTCGACAAAGAGCACCAGAGGGGCTACCCTTCCCACTGTGACAGAAGACACTCGAGCATGAGCACTGCCACGTGTACTCCTCTAGCAGAACCCCTGCAAGGTAAGTCCAAACACCCAGAGCAGTACAGTCGGCAACGAGCACCAGAGGGGCTACCCTTCCCACCATGACAGAAGACACTCCCAGTGTACAGTATAGTGTCTTCCCTTGTACTGCCATGTGTGAACGTCTAGCAGTAGAGCTCAACGAGGTCAGACTTTGGCTCTAGATGTCACAGGTTATCACCATCAAACTCAGCTCAGAAAATGCACCTGGACGAGAACGAGAGGGACACGAGAGACAACATCAAGTCGGAATTTCTGTAGCTGAGGCAGTCAAGACACCCCAGAGAGAGACAGCAACTCATTGAGTCATGGTCGCCATGTTGATCAGTATATTGCTTAACCCCGCTTCGCGCATGCGATTCTGTGATCTATTGTTTTCCGTGTGTGTATGCATATGCCTTCTGGCTTACCATTACAATGAACTTTGAACTTTGAACTTTGAATAAGCCAGAATAGCTCCTTATTACACTCCTGGTAGGGGAAAAATTGTGCCGCGTAATGTAATCTAATCTAATCGAATCTAAATAAATAAATAATAAACGTTTGACTATTTAGGAATTGCCTACAAAGATTCTGACTACACCGTCGTGATCGCTATGATGCAGTGACACAAAATCAAACTAATTGTGCTGAAACTCACCTTGGTGGTAGAGATATGAACGCTTTCGTCTCGCCGTTGGCCGCCATTGCTCGAGCGCTCTCTCCGACTTCCGGTGGCAGTACCGTTCTTAGGAAACGCACACGAAGATTCTGACCACACAGCCGTGATCGCTGTCGTTCACTGACACTTACATGCCAAAACTCACCGTGCTGGCTGAGTTGTGAGTGCTGTCTTGTCTCCCGAATTGCAATAATTAGCTTCGCTACGGCGAGGCAACCGCGGCGTTGCAACGGCTACCAGGAGTGCGGTTGCCCCTCGTAACTAGCTTAAAAAACAAGTTTTGTAACAGATCTTCAAAGTACCGCACAGCCACATCAGAGTACCGATTTGAAACTTGAAAGGGCCGCTAGCCGCATCAAAGAGAGAAGCCCCCTTGTTTATTCCGGTTGCCGCCATGGGAAAACGTAAACACATTAGTAACTCTATATAATTACGAGGGGCAACCGCACTCCTGGTAGCCGCGGTTAAACGTTAGCACAAGCTAAGTGTGACAGTTCGTTCCAATTATCACACATCACCATGATAGCTATATACAGGGAAGATCACAAATCAAGTACCATTCAAGTACCATTCACCATTGCCGCGTTGCAACCTGCCGTAGCGCAAGCTAAGTATTGCAATATGTTCTAATTAACGCACATGCCACGTGGCAACCACGCTGAAGTCGATCGCGAGCAATGGCGACCAAAAGTAAGACAAGACATTATTACAGCACTCACAACTTAGCCAGCACGGTGAGTTTCGGTATATAAGCGTCAGTGAACGACAGCGATCACGGGCGTGTGGTCAGAATCTTCGTGTGCCTTTCCTAAGAACAGTACTGCCACCGGAAGTGGAGAGAGCGCTCGAGCAATGGCGGCCAACGGCGAGACAAAAGCGCTCATATCTCCACCACCAAGGTGAGTTTCAGCACCAACTTTCATCATTCAGGCCAGTGCATGATAGCGATCACGGCGGTGTACTCAGAATCTCTGTAGGCCAATCCTAAGTACTCAAACATTATTTATATTATATTACGAGGGGCAACCGCACTCCTGGTAGCCGCGCTGTTGCCTCACCGTAGCGCAAGCTAATTATTGCAATTCGTTCCAATTAACGCACATGCCATGTGGCAACCACGCTCAGTCGAAAGCAAGCAATGGCGACCAAAAGGAAGACACGAAATTATAACAGCACTTACAACCTTGCCAGCACGGTGAGTTTCGGTATGTAACCGTCAGTGAACAACAGCGATTACGGCTGTGTGGTCAGAATCTTTGTGGGCCCTTCGTATGACTGTACTGGCAACAACCAACGTCGAAGAGAACGATCGAGCAATGGCGGCCGACGGCACGTCAAAAGCGCTTGTATCTCCATCACCAAGGTGAGTTTCGCCACAATTATTGTGTGGTTGTGTCACTGCATGATAGCGATCACGATGGTGTAGTCAGAATCTCTGTAGACCTTTCCTGCGGGCTGTGAGGTTTGATTATTTATTTAGATTATTTACGCGGCACAATTTTCTCAATACCAGGAGTGTAATATTACGCGGCACAATTTTCTCTATACCAGGAGTGTAATAACGTACGCGAGTGACGTCATCTCATTAATTATTCATGAGCAAAATTGCGCGATTTCGCCGATGTCATGCTTCCTACCTTAACGCAGGAAGAGCACAAACAATTACAGACATAATCAGTTCTACAATAGTCTTACCATTTATTATTCTTGCACACCGCGTAGTAGGTGTTGGAGATTATGACCCCTTTGGGATCATCACAGCATTTTGCAACTGACGTTGTGTAGTAAAAGCCAACGATCTGGTCACTTTCACAGTTTGGTTGGAAGTAGCAATAACCTGTGCAGGTATTACACTGAATGCTAGCTATGAGCACAATATAGTTATTAAAATTAATTAATAGTGCGGTGAAGATGCTGAAGGTCTTGCATGTAACTGAGTGTTCCAAACAAACTTATATGGGATTCTATAACAGGGCCGGCGCGGCCGTACGGCCGGTACGGTTTTGGCCGTACCACTTTTTAGTCGCCTAGGTACGGCTCTGAGTTGATCTTAGTCAGACAGTCTTCAGATCCAAGTCGCTGTGGCCTTGTTGAAGTAGACTGTTTATAGTCCGTGTCTTCTCTCTAGTTAATAAACGAAAATTCGCCGTCTATGTGGGGCTCGCTCACGCTCGCCCTATAATCAGTAGGCGTGGGCTACCGGTATACCTCGAGGCCTCCTAGAAGTTGTGCGCGCAAAGCGCGCATTATCGCCATTCCACGTTGACGGGTCACGGATGACACGAAAGCAGATAAGCAGTTACAGTGCAGTGCAAAGCACGAAGGTGACACGAGAGCCCATCCAGACAACTGAAAAATGAAGGTGAAAAAATTTTCGCCGCTTCGCGCGGACAGATTGGCGCTTCGCGCCTCTATTCACTCCCTTCGATAATGGCCGTACCACTCCAAAATAGCTCGCGCCGGCGCTGTATAAGACTCACATAGCTAATTATTGTACGTGCATGTGTCCTTGGCCTTGGAATTGTCCTCTGAGTAAGGTTAAAAGCATACCTGGGGTGTTAGGGGGAAGCACTTGATTCTGGTAGAAGGAAGCTGCAGATAAAATGAGAACACAATATAATAATATATACGCGACAGTGCACGTGCATGCTCTGGACTTACGTCCGTAATTCCTGTTGGCCGGCTCCGCATAGTTACGTGGAGCAGCAGCTGAGAGGGCGAGCAAGCAGCTGGCATAGAAGAGAAGGATGAAGGCTGCAGTGGATGCCATTCTCCGCTTGACAAATGGAATAATGAAGATCGCGGCTCCTGGCTGATACGTGCAATGGAGACAACAGCTGCATGAGCGCATGGGGTGTCAGGTCCTACTGCCCCTTAGCTATATAGTCGCACATCAGGCCGTGATATGTTCAACCATGCAACCCTAGTGGTCATAACTTCCTACAGTGGGTCAGCTGATCCATCACGCAGTTCATGCATGCACAAACAATTGCTATCGGACATCCGAGAAGAGTGCAGCACTTTAGAGTGTAGCTTTACCCCGCCGCAAATCGCTTAGGCGGTGTCTGTTGCCGCAGTGGAGAACTTCAATGCCACCGACCATGTGGTCCGTAGAGCTGGTCCAGGAACAGACATGTCATGCATCCTTACTATTAATGTTAACTCAATAACAATGAGCACCTCTTCTTTGACAAGATGCAAGGCCACAAAATGCATGGCAGAAGATAGCTAGCTAGCTACATGGTCATTCTAACAGTTGTACATTATTGCAACTGTAGGTGTCACAATTATGTACCAGCAGGCCATGCAGGGGCTCACTTGAATCAGAACCAAAATTTAAACTCAATTCTGCATGCAGAAGGAATGCTTAATGCACCACTTGAACAATACAATTGAAACTGAGAAGTACTTCTTCCCAGTTAATTGCTTGCATTTGTATTCATGACGTGTAGCTATGTCCAATGTAACAACGTTGACGAGTCAAACTGAGATCTGATTCATGCCTTCGCATGTAGCAAACAAAACTGAAGAGGCGTGAGTCCTTGAGTACATGCAGAACCTCCAGTATATACACATGCAGTCACCTCCATTGTGTATCACCTGCAGGACCAGAGCGGATGTTTGCGACAAGGGGATGGATGAGTGATCAAATGGATTGCTTAATGGCACACAGTGAGAGTTCCTAATCACATTAGCAGCTTAGTGAATGAACTGTGTCCTGCCCACTCACACATGTAACTGAAGCAACAAACAGTCAGGACGTACATCAGCACCATGCATGTATCACAGGACTGTCCCAGTGTCCCTCGACCCACACGCATGCACACATAGCTACAGACCAAGCACACGTACATACGCACAAGTAATGTAACAAGTGGGAGACCCTGTGTGTTGGCTAGGTAATTGAAGGACACTATCTTCCCCACTAGGACACATTTCACAGTAGACCAGTATAACAAAGTTGGAATACCGGTATATCTACATCTGTCTACCTATATATAGCTAGCTGATTTAAAGTCGTAAGTGTACACAGGTGTTATAGCTAGTTGTCTTCATGCTGTGAGTGTTTCAGAATTGGCATGAGTTTCACAGACACTGACAGCAGAGCCTATTATTACTATACCCCAAGAGTATGCTTGCAAAGCAGCTTTGCTGCAAATCAGAGGGCTCTTCCAAGAATCAAAGGCTTCTTTCGAAGTAGTGGAAGGCTCTGTGACTTAAGGTCCAGAACTTTGCTCATTACTTCTGCAGCTTCATTGCAGTCTTCGGGATTTGCTGAATTTTTTTGTCATGCAGACAGTATGAAGTTTCTACAACAAAATTATATTAAAATCAGTTGCAGGGAACACGATATCAGTTACTAATTGCCACATTTGTTGTGGCATTTAAAGTCCCATCTATACCCCCAGCCTAGTCAGCAAACAGCCTAAGAATAAGTTGTAGTTTGTGTTCAGACAGTACTAGGTTGAGTTCAGCGGATGTAGAGTTCAAGAACTTCAACTGGAGTATCTTCATTTGAAGTGGGTTCATTCCCACAGATACGAACTTCAATATCGTTAGTTGTGGCCTTGGGGAGCTGCTTGCAAAACCAGGGGGTCAGGTGGGGAGCTCATCTCACAGCAGGCAGGGGATCCACAGTCCTGAGTGGGTCACTTGAATAGAGTACATTGCTCCATATTGTGCTCACAGAAGTAGTCATCTCCCACGTAGGAGGGAGCAGCTCTTCCACCTGAACAGGGACAAGAGAATCTGGAAGTGACAATTCCTTCATTTCTGGCGGTGAAGCTCCAGCTGTGTTGCCTTGTCCCAGGTCGTCATGAACTACCTATGGTACTGTACCAAGCTTGTGTTCAACAAACTAACAGAGCCTAAAATCTGAATCCAGCATACAGAAATACTCTATGGAACTTACTATATTGCATTGTGGCTCATTGTTTGCACACCGCAAGGATTAGAAATAAATGCACTGCTGTCTTGAGCTCCTTGTGCTTTGAAAATGGAGTCAAGAAGTCATGGTTTACACAACCCTAATTGAGTATCTTCAATGTTTTTCTCAAAAGTGACTGTAGAATTATCCTCAAAGTAATTTTCACAAATCGGGTATTAGCTAGTAGTTATTAGCAGTACCAGTACTATATTCTGTTCCTGAGCTTGCATGTGGCGTTTGTAATTATGATTTTCCCAATTTGAAAATATGACTGTGATTAAGAAACTTGGTTTAACAAAGATTACATCAAAACTTTGGTTGAATTTCAGAGCCACTATTTAACTTGACACTACTGTGTTGGACAAATCTACCATCAAAAGAACTTCTTATGTGACGACTTCTAATTGATAATTGAGCTGTCATCATGCTGCAGACAGTTACCATAGTAGCCTAGTTGTTACAATACCCAAGGCAGCTCCATTCATGCATCATATTATTATTATTCATGCACAGTTCATAATTTCAAGAAGTACATCATTCTGACAATCACATTTAATTTATTAACCATAAAGTAGGCTGTGTGATTATGTGTACAGTGTAAAGAGGATTTGAATCTACATGGGCGGAGCGTTTTCTTTGCATGGCATATCTTATGCAAGGTTGTTGATTGGCGAGGGGTACATGGGAATGAAGCTAATTCACTATAGGTATGGCAACTTTCAGCAATAACTTACAAAAATAAGAAGCTAATACTAGCTACGTAGTGGCCTAATGTCCACCTCAACAGCTACTTCAATCTGTTATACACAAGTGTGTAGTTCTCAAGTACTACAATTAACACTGAAGGTTCCCGTAGCAGTCATTGGCGGAGTTGCACCGTGTATGCGACCAGCACCAGTAACTTGGAGAGGTATACATCCAGCAATACCATCTGAAAATATACCTACTACAACCACGGTGGAAGGGTGGAACAGCTTCAGAGGCTTTGATACGCTCCCAAGAGTTGGTATTGCTATCTGCAAGGGCTAGGCTGGTTTGAAACTCATCGTTAACAAGGGTTTTCAATCGGTTTGGATAGTTAGTAATAATAGCATCAACGCCAAGCTGTAGCCATTCCCTCATAGTTGATGTCTTATCAGCTGTCCAGGCATACACTTTGAATGGGGCCCGTTCAGAGGATGAGTCTCGTTTTTTCAAAATTTCTATAAGCCTCGTATTACCCATTGGGAGGCAATTTGTTATCCCATCACCCATCCAGATGTTATCTTGGATGCCCACTTCTTCAAATGCAGCAAGGATTACATCAATACCAACGTCCCGTTCAGAACTGAAATCGTAACCAAATTTTGGCAGCAATTCTGGCCTGTTTTTCTTAATGTATTTTCGGAATCCAGAAAAGAAATGCTTCTGATTCAGTTTCTCAGCTGCAAGTAGGACCTTAATGGACGGCACAAAAGCTCCTGGAGGAAAAAGGGATCCTGCTTTTGTTATCTCTATTGCCACTTGTTCTCCACTACGCTCATGGTCATTCACATTGCCAAGCTTCAGATCAAGCCAGAGCAAGCCTAAGGTGCCATTGTGTAGTGCTTTACGTCTTATGGTATCAAAGTGAGTAGTGATATCATTGCTATATGTACATGTGCGTCCACAATCGCAAGGAATTCCATGATAGAACTTATCTGGATCTCCCTCGTTGTAAAGCTGAGGTCAACTTCTATTGCATTGGCTTCATTGACCCAATCCTCATTGATCTGTGAATTGCCATTCACCATGTGTGCCGCATTGTAGATTGGTCTCAGCTTGTTGCCTGCACTGATATCTGCATAAGGAGCTGGAGGTAGGAATATAACAATGCTGAGATGCAAAAGGTCAGAACTCAACCTTTAACAGTGTAGTGCAGTTAGTTGCTGCATGAAATTCCGCCAGGTTGCATTAATTGAGTCATCCAGCAACAAAACTTTGCTGCCCTGAATGGCATTGAAACACACAACTATGAGTTTTCAGGGCCAACACTCTAGTCTTTCTTGCATATATAGAACTCCGTTAATAAAATGACCACAACAGCACAAAAGAAGGATATAATAGAGCTCAATCCTACTAATGCATGCATGTACACATGTAAGACGATTTATGCATCCATGCATGCAGTTGCACAATGTATGCATGACAAGCTGCAACTGCATGCATGTGCATGCCTGGTCTTGTAAAATTCATGTGTGTGTAATTGGACCTGTGAGAATAGGATAATACATAAAGGATAAAGGATCAGAAATGTGGAATGGGAGAGCAATTTGAAAACCCTGCTATGTTAATTGAGATGAGTCTTTTCTGACCAGTTACCAGAGAGCTGACCATCATCGCATATCCGGTACTGCCATATACAATGCAGCATATATATATATATACAACATAATCTGATGTACGTAGCTCAACCACTAAACCTTCACCCAAACAGTCAACTAAATATTTATAATGGTAGGAGATACTAAGCTAGTCTACAGAAAACCAGTTACAGCCCATCGCTGCAGATTTGCAATCAGCAGGGAGGCTGAGAGTCGGACAGAAGAAAGTTCACCAGCCTCAAAATTTCAATTTTCCCAAGTGAGGTTATGGGGAAAATAAAGCGGTGAATATTTCAGTGTGATTTTAACCAAGCTCAGTCAGCTACAATTTAATTAACAGTATTGGATACTATAGGGTTCACAATTGGGATTACAAAGATACTGCAAACAATGATTTTTTGCACTCAGCGAAACACTTGGCTCAAGTCCAAATCGTCGCTGTCCATTAAAATGAATTTAGGGATGAGATGGACGGAGGATTGGTAATGGCATTTCGAAGAAAAGACGAGTTGGAAGTTGGAAGAAGATATCTGAAATTAGTACCTGGATGGTAATTCTTGCAGTTACATTATAAGTAATTCACGGAGAACATTTTTAGGCATAGTGAACTGACACGAGACTGGTTCGAAAAGTGACTATGATTGCATGTAGTGTGTTGTTTCACGCATGTCAAAGGCCGTGTGAAGCTAGTCAAATAAAGAAGCATCTATTGTGAATCCGGTTACATTGACTACAACAGTGCTCCCTGAAATCTATTCACCCCTATAGGCACTGGAGTCAGCAGTGGATGTTACTAGTGCTGGATGCACTATGACCTCGCAGCTTCTGACATGCACCTCTGTAATGCAACCAACCAGGAGTACTAGCCCCTTGAAGTAGAACTGTGACAGCATCTCTTTACCATGAGCTATTCCTGCTTACCTCCAAGCTTATATCCATCTGTGTTTACTGGTCCAGCTTCAACACTGGCAGTGTAGATCAATAATAAGAGAACAGATTTCAATGCAGCAGATTCTCCACCTCCCATCTTGTATGCCATGTGCAACTTGTCAATGGCACCAATTCTCCTTCTGCATGGGCATAAACAAAATATTATGTGTAAGCCTTGGAAATTCAGCCAGGCCACAAGGCTATGTAGCTAGATAACCAGCTGCTTTGCAGCCCCCCTGCAAAGGTGATACTTTCGGCAGTGCCTACAAACGTTTGCTGTTTACTTTTTATCGTTTCCCCCCCTTCCAAAATCTTGAATCAGCCCCTGCAGTTACAGTTTGCTTACAGCCCACCAGTCGTGTTCTGCACCAGCAATACATGCATGTAAGATCCATTTTGAAATTCCCTTTTAAAAGCTGCCCCTGCATGGTAACGTTAACCGGAGCAGCCTGGTAGCAACTTGAAGTAGATCAGCCAAATCAGCCTCTTCAGTTGTGTAGTACAGTATACTAGTAGTAGGGTGCGGCCACATGCATTATTAGTTAGTAAAATCCGTCGCGCATGCGCTCCAGCTATGCGGACAGACGATACACCGGACAGACGATACACCAGGGTGGATGGCCTCGTCTGACTTTCACTTTCGCAGGTCATGTCACTATGCTCTAATATATTTTTTTATACTTTTTTAATAATAATTTATCCATTTACCTTTACCATATTATATGCTTTTGGTTGGTTGTTTTGTATCATTCAGTTTCAGCCTGCATGCAGGTGCTGTTTTGGTTGTATCACTTTTATTTCGCTGTAAAATTATACGTTTCTGCTGTTGCAAAAAAAAAATAAAAAAATAATAATAATAATAATAAAAAAATAAAATAAAAAAAGACGATACGTACCAGCATTACAAAAGCGTACGCAGCGTATACAACTCCGATACACTCGAACTCACGATCACATATAGCTCATTGAAGTTCCTGTAAACGCGCAGGCCCTCCGGCACCCTTTCAAATACTCAAACCCGGCACTTATAGTGCAGCCAGTAGTATATCATCTATGGTGCAGCAAAACTTCGGGAGGCTCATCACTCAAGAGTAGGCTGCAAAGCCATCTCTCTGCTCTAAATCTCAACCTTAGATATATCGAGGGACTTAACGTCATTGACGTCGTGGCTAAGATCTACAATATTGAGCATCCTTCAACAGACTACTGGGATCAGCTATGGATCTTTTCTGCGACTTACCTTATCTTCTTTTTGAGTTTGATGACCATTTTGAAGAGCAGTTTGGCACACCGGAAATTATTGCAAGGCGGAAATGAGGGGAATTCTAAGAGCTATAAGTAGGCATAGCCTCAGTGGCTTGCAGGGAGCCCTGGATGATAGGCCCACAACTATTCCTTGCAAGGAAGCCTATTTCTGGCTTCTAAGTGAAGCTGATGTTTTGGGAAAAGGTGCTGCTGAGCTCATTCATAGCTTTTTCAATGCATGTATGACTACTGTCATTTGCGAACTTCATTGCATCGGTCAAGATTCCAGGCAGTCAAATCGCCTCGAATCAGATCTGGTGCCCACTCCACAATCTCCAATTCAACGCCGGCGTTGAATTAAGGAAATGGAATGGCCACTTGATCTGACTGCCTGGAATCTTGACCGATGCAATGAAGTTCGCAAATGTTCAGCAGGTGGAACTGTTGCTGTAACGCCACTCTATGTCATCAACAAGTGGATGACACTCGAACACTACAGACCTTGCCGTGACCTTCTATACGATGTGTCACTGATTATTGCACTTGGTAATGATGTGCTAGGTGCAGTGGAGAAAGATAGTCAGTCCCGGATTGGCATAGAAACTACCAAGATAGTAAGTGCTGATGAACATGATTGTGCAGTGTCACAATGAGAAAGTAGAATGGCTCAGAAAGGATATTCTATAGAGCTGGATGGAGACACAAGAAGGTTCATGGTATAGAGATGGAGACGTTTGCTGTTGGTTCTTTTCTATGGGAGTACAATTGTAAGCTTATACACAGGAAAAATCTTCCAATCACAACAATTGTAAAACCCAATGCTTTTCAAACCAATGGGAAAATTTTAGTACAGTTGTATTTTAATATCCCAAAGATATACAATACTATATATAAGCTTTGCAAAGGAACTTGTAGAGCATGATTTGCAGTTCTGAATGTTATTCTATTGTTATAACTACTGCGTAAGGTCAATGTTGTTTTAGTCATCTAAAACTGAAATAGTTTAGTTTTTGGTTTTAATTAGGCAGAAGTCGCATTTTAATTACTAAATCTGTAAAGCTTTTAGTTTTAGTAATCACCATTTTGGGGTGATTTTCATATTAGTTTAGTTGTAGTTTTAATTAAGGTGTCCGGCAAGTGATTTTGGAATTATTAATTATGTCATCTAAAATATGTTGTAACCTGCAAGTCCTGCCATGAATGGAAACCAAATGTGGTAATCAAACACTTCATAGTAAGTGCTACTTATGTACCAAGCGAGGATGTTCTGGAGCAGCAAACAACGGAGACAGCGAATTATTCAGTATTGATGGAATTAATAATTTTTCTGTACGTCTCAGTTTCATTGCACGCAAGCTACTGCTACTGTTCTTTCTCAGGATCAAGACAGGCCCAGTCTGGAGGGGGCTACGTTGAGTTTATGTAAGTACGCTTCCGAACTAGCCGGATACGGAGTTAACAGTGTTATCGCGAGGTCAATTTTCCTGTTTTTGTACATCTTGCAGGGGAGAAACCACGATGAGACGTTCGTTCGACGCCATATGACAACGTAGCCCCCTCGAGTAACCAGTGGAAGAGCTGCCTGCGAAGTTCATTTTAGCTAAATACGTTCAGCTGATTTTTGAGACATACAGAAAAAACAGTGCTGTATTTCGCCGAGATTTGCAGCTGGCGTTGTCACGGTACGAAGTACGTATAACGTAGCGCTCAACTAGACACGCTGTCAATGGATGCCCAACTGCCTTGGAAGAAGAAAGGTGGCACAGCATCTTGGATGGCTGCTGCTGGAGCGCTCGAGAGCGGTGATTCGGAACTCGAACCACGCCTCCAATTATTGCGCGGTCACGCGCGCGTATCATTGCTTGCCCGCCACCTTAACAGGCTGAGACAGTCCTCATTTTAGTTTTAGTTTTAATTACTAATTTAAAAGTGAAATACATACTAAAATGCATTATAGTTTTAGTTTTAGAAAAAACAACATTGCGTAAGGTAATAACTATATTTGTTGATTGTGCACTTTATACGAAATGCGTTAGAGGGTTCTAACATACTAAGTGTTGAATTTAGATTTTTTGTAGCATCAAGGTTGTTTTTCAATAATAAGGAACAAAAAAATGATATAAAAAGTAAAAAGAAACTGATCAGTCAGGCATAGTGCCGAAGACATTCAACTGGCCTCTTAAAACCTTTGTAGTAACAAGTAATAAAAAACATTTCAAAATGTAACAGGATGTAGGGATACCAGAACGGCAAAAAGTAAGGAAACAAGGTAGGGATGATCGCACAAAACAGTGAAGTATACAACACCCCTACAGAGATCTTTTCCATAATACGTGTATAATGAAAAAACATATGTAGGGGGATTGTATACTTCACTGTTTTGTGCGATCATCCCTACCTTGTTTCCTTACTTTTTGCCGTTCTGGTATGCCTACATCCTGTTACATTTTGAAATGTTTTTTATTACTTGTTTACGTTCATTTTTTTAGCAGCAGGTGCATAAAAATTGCCATCACAGAGCAGAATTCAGTGTCCTCACAGGCAGTAGGTGCCCTTGCTTTGGAATATTGACTCTGACTGCCAGCGGAAGAGTCAGACCCAAGCATCCGGCTCAAGTCAACCCTTTCTGGATGGATGCTAAGCCATAATATCAAGTGGTAGCGACATTTAACTATTGTTGAGTCTTTAGATAGGCATTCACCCTTCTCACAGAACACAGTAGTATACATAAATTATACGCATAGAGGATTTACCTCAGTCTGAAGTACCTCTTTCGATCGACAACACAACGGCGCAAGGCACTTCTAATTCAGCGATCTTGAGTAATAATTACGCATCGTTGCTAAGTGCTCGTTAAAGTGCGCATGCGTACAAACGAGAAAATGGCGTGACAAAAGAAGCCATAGTTGTTGAGTGGGCAGCTGCAGCAGCCTGGTGAAGACTTGGAGGTAGCGAAAAAGCGATGGGCTGGTGCACTGCTCGGTGTAAAATGCTGCTGTTTCGTGCGATAACCATCATGAGAGATTGAGGCGACGTTGAGCTAGCCCGTCTGAAGAAGAAGAAGAAGAAAGAAAGAAAGAAGAAAGAAAAACAATTTGCCCGTTTTGCGAGTACCTGGTGTGGTACTTTCGCGACGGTTTTTCGCGACGCGAGGAGTCTTGTTGGTCATGAAAACACTTGAAGATGAACGGTATGTGGTTATAAAGGCTTATAAGTGTACGGTTTCTGAGATTTGGAGAGATTCTTTTGTATTAGTAGGAGTTTAACAGAAGTTAAACAATGTTAACTTTGGAGCGGTATGCGCTGGTGGAATGGGTGGGGCTGTGCACGTGATTGTCACGTGACGGTCAGGTGATAAAGTCAGTTGCTTGCAGTTCCCCGCGTGGCAGGAGGGCGAGTTTGGGCTGTAGGACAAATTCTAAAAAGAAAGGAGCAAACCTCAGCGGAGGAAGCGGCAGTATGGCGGACGACGAAGACGGCGTTGGGAGACATCTAGAAGACGCGAGTAGGGAGTCGCCCTCCGGGACAGTGACAACAGCCCAGCTGCGGGCGTTGATGGACCGTAAGCAGTCCAGGCAGCCTTGCCCAGCTTTGGGTAAATGGTAGATCTGAAGGTCAGAGAGGCGATGCAATCCCAAGGTGAGCGGGGATGGCTATGGATACTGGTCGGGGGTGCAGGGTACCCGGCATGTGGCACAGAACCAGTGACACGAGCCCGCAGCTGCGCATGCGCAGGAGGTTGAATCGCCAGATTCAACTGGGCTGCTAGTAATAAGGCAGTTGGCTATTAATAAAGCATTGTTGGGCAGTAGGCAGGGGGCGGAATGCTTGAGTTAACTAGGACTTTGTCGTTACCAGTTGTAGCCTTGGTGGCCGGTTACACGTGTAGCCTTGATTGCCCGTTACAAGTGTGGCCTTGGTGGCCAGATGTTCACCTGAGTGGTGACGTTGTGGGCCTTGGTGGCCTGGTTTACATTCCATGTTTGGGCAATCATGTGTGGCCTCGGTGGCCGTTTTGCACTATTGGGTTGCCTTGGTGCTCACTTAAAGTGCTACGTTATCTATACGTAGCTTAATTAGTGCTGGCTCAGTATAGCTAGCTATGGAAAGGCCTTCTTTATAGCTATGGGTCGGAGTACCCTGATAGACATCTTAGGGCCCAGTGTGACCTTTGGGTTCATGTTGGCCTCTTGAGGTTTGGTCCGATTTTGACAACCTTGGTGGTCTGGTCTAGTTCCATTTCTACCCCTTGGGTAGAGGGACTTTTTCCTGTATATTGGGCATGGAGACCCACTGAATGGTAAGTTGAGATTGGAGTTGCTGTTGCGGGATACCCACAGAAATAAATCGGGGGGCAAGGTCCAACGCCTTCCCATTTCGCCATTAATACTAGACAAAATCTTCCAGATTTTGAACCACAACCCAGGCAAATACGAGAACAAGCTTATGTGGGCGGCTTGCTGCCTGGGGTTCTTCGCTTCCTTCGCTCAGGAGAATTCACAGTTCAGAGCAATGAACCTTACGACCCATCGTGGCATTTGTCAGTGCGGGATGTGGCAGTGGACTCCATGGATAACCCATTGGGGCTGCAAGTGGGGATTAAGGGTTCGAAAATGGATTAATGGTGCCGCGGTATATGCCTCATGGTTGGAAGAATTGAGAAGAAGATTTGTCCCGTAAAGGCCATGCTGGCATTTTTGGCGGTTAGGGGTTTCAAAAGCGGCCCTCTCTTCTGTTTCAGAGATGGCACCCCGTTATTAAGGCAATAGTTTGTAAAGAGACTACGGGAAATCTTGTGTGCAGCGGGAGTGGATTGCACTCACTTCTCTGGCCATTCATTCCGGATTGGAGTGGCCACTGCTGCGGCGGCCAGGGGAGTAGCCGAGTCAATAATCCAGACATTGGGGAGATGGAGTAGTGACTCCTACAAGAGGTACATTTGCATTCCTAGAGCTGAACTTGCTAAAATATCTGCCCAGTTGATCCAGTAGTAAGAGTGATATAGATCACTGAGCTGTATGTATATTCAGTGCAGTTGTACTGATATGGTTTCTTCTCAGATTTTTATTGATTTGAAGTTCAGGTCATTTTGATTCAAAGATGGATAGATAAAGAGTAATCCGACCTCTTTGCTGTAGGGCAGAATTGTAGAAGGGGTTAATTGATGTGATTTGGGGAGGGATCACCATAATTATGGTGATAGTGGATGTTTGGGGGTTGTCCCCTCCATCACATCAATATCAGGAAGCAATAAGTTACATACAAGTATTGCTGCGGCTATATAGGTACGGGGAGAGCAAGCGGTTCTCCACTGGCTGTGGGGAGAGCAGCAGCTCTCCACTGGCTTCTATATGTGAGGGGAGAGCAAGAGGTTCTCCACTGGCTGCTATAGGGTGGGGAGAGCAGCAGCTCTCCACTGGCTGCTATATGCGTGAGGAGAGCAGCAGCTCTCCACTGGCTGCTATAGGTGTGGGGAGAGCAGCAGCTCTCCACTGGCGGCTATTTGTGCGGGGAGAGCAGCAGCTCTCCACTGGCTGCTATATATGTGAGGAGAACAGCAATTCTCCACTGGCTGCTATTTGTTAGGGGAGAGCAGCAGCTCTCCACGAGTGTGGGGAGAGCAAGCGGTTCTCCACTGACGGCTATATGGGCGGGGAGAGCAAGCGGCTCTCCGCTGGCTGCGATATGTACAGGGAGAGCCAAGCGGCTATCCCATGGCGGCTTTATGTGCGTGGAGAGCCTAGCGACTCTCCACTAGCGCTTTGTAAGTAGTGCACAGCCCCAACACCATTACCGCAATTATAACCAATCTGTGATTGGTGATGTATGGTTATTGGAAGCGAACAGAAGTTAATAGGAGTTTAACAGAAGTTAAACAATGTTAACTTTGGAGCGGTATGCGCTGGTGGAATGGGTGGGGCTGTGCACGTGATTGTCACGTGACGGTCAGGTGATAAAGTCAGTTGCTTGCAGTTCCCCGCGTGGCAGGAGGGCGAGTTTGGGCTGTAGGACAAATTCTCCCTCCCTCCTCATCCCAATGTTAATATCACATGTTACATTCAATCTTTTGGATCTACTCTCCAAACCAGAGAAAAATATCAGGCCCCAGAAGAATGTCACCACCATTGAGTAGTGGGGAGTATGTTTTAATACCTTTGCCAGCATAGTAGTCATGCGGCAATCGGATAGGATGAGAGATTTGTTAGCTTACAGTGAAGTTATTATTAAGGCTAGTCAAGAATATGAGGACACCCCCTGGCTATCATATGATGCCCAGTTGTAGACAGGCTGCGACCCGACCACATGCGCCATGGGCCCAGCTGGATGCAGTATTGTGGACAGTGAATTTCGCGCGAGCCAGACCCAAATGCCGTGATAATGAGGGCGAGGAAAGAGATGGTGAGCGAGCCAGCAAGGTGACCAGGGAAGCGGACCCCAGCCGTAAGTGGGTAGCCAAAGAAATAGTAGGGAAGCGCTACACCCCTTATGCGAGAATGCCAGTGTGTCTGAGGTGGAATTCACGGGACGGGTGCATTTTCCGTGCCTGTCGGTTTAATCACTGCTGCTCCAAGTGTAGCAGTCGCTTTCACAGGGAGTATAACTGCATGCAGCTCAAGTAGTTGGGGGACCTGGGGGGCTTAATAGCCAAGTACCGCCGACTTTTCGTCCTGACTCCGTCAGGCATTTAGTCACGGAATGGAGTGGGCTAAGAGCCTTTGTCTAGTAGATGATGGCATATATGTGGCGCCTTCATTCGTTGAGTGCATTTTTGCTCATGATTTGATCATAGGTGACCTGCAGCATGCAGGGTTGCGGAATTTGCTCAAGTCACAGCTTGACCCAGTGCAGCTAGGGGTATGGCTTGGGTTTATTACTGATCCTCATTGAAGGATCTGTTGCTGTGCCTAGTTCGTTAAGCTCCGCAATGCTATTCGTAGTATTCCACAATTGGGTAGCTGTCCCGTTAGAGCTGTTGCTAGTGTCGTTGGCCAGATCATTGCTATGGGCCGTGCAATAGGCCCGGTAGCCAGGATCCGCACTCGAGCACTTTATCGAGTCATTGAGGAGCGTTGGTCTAGGTCAGGTCTGGTTATGCTGTCTGATGAGGCTCATGAGGAGCTTCAGTTTTGGCACCAGAACATGCATTCCCTCAATGCAATTATTGGTCAGCCCATTTTTAAAAAAAAAAATTTTATTTTATTTTTTTTAATTTATTTTTTCACAGGAGATATACTCACGTGGTTTTTTCTGATGCCAGTGCTACTGGTTATGGTGGCTAGCTATGTGGTTGATCATGAATTAGACCGTGAGGTTGCCCATGGCCAGTGGTCGCTTGTGGAATCTTCTAAGCAGAGCTCCACTTGGAGAGAGCTGAAATCTGTGGATCAAGTGCTTCGATCCTTTTCTGTAAAGTTTAGCAGGCCATAGAGTCAAATGGTTCACTAACATCCTGAATGTAGTCAGGGTTGTTCAGTCAGGTAGTTGTAGACAGCATCTACAGGATGCAGCAATGAGCATTTCCAAAGTATGCCTCGCACATAATATTAGACTGGATGTTGCATGGATCCCTAGAACCTTTAATGACAGGGCCGATTTCTTGAGCTGCATTGTTGACTAGGATGACTGGCAGTTGTGCCCATTTGTGTTTTGCCAGTTGGATGCTATGTGGGGTCCTCACACGATTGATTGATTTGCCTCGTGTTATAACACTCAGCTGGAAAGCCTTGATAGCCGGTTCTGGGTTCCTCACGGTGAAGCTGTTGATACGTTTACCAGATCCTGGTCTGGAGAGGTCAACTGGTGGGTTCCGCCACAGTCTCTAGTCTGCCGTATGTGCCTACATGCTGAGCCAGGTGGCACAAGAGGTACCTTGGTTGTCACAGCATGGAAGTCAGCACCACACTGGCTGTTGATTTGCCCTGATGGCTGCCACTTAGCACCATATATGTTCAGCGTTGGTGTGCTATCCCCTGCGATAACGTTTGGTTGCAGTGGCTCTAATATTGCCAGTGTTATGCAGCCTGTAATGTACCTCCACGTACTTTTCTGTTGAACCTAGAATGGTCAAAACTGGATTTTGTGTACGTGTGTATAATGTTGTTGTCTCGCTATTATTGGTGTGCAGCCAGAATGGTTTATGGCTAGCTGTGCATATACATGTAGCTATTATGGGCTGCATGGTTCAACCCTATTATTGTGGTAGAGATGTTGGCTTTCGTAGCTTGTACAGGTGTAGCCTCGGTGGCCTGTTCACCGGTGTGTCCTCGGGGCCTGTTCACATTAAGTGTGGCCTCGGTGGCCTGTGCATTATGTGGCCCTGTTCACAAGGGTGGCCTCAGTGGCCTGTTCACATTAAGTGTGGCCTCGGTGGCCTGTTCACATTAAGTGTGGCCTCAGCGGCCTGTTCACATTAAGCGTGGCCTGTTCACATTAAGTGTGGCCTCGGTGGCCTGTTCACATTAAGTGGGGCCTCGGTGTCCTATGCACATTAAGTTTGGCCTCGGTGGCCTGTGCACATTAAGTGTGGCCTCGGTGGCCTGTGCACATTAATTGTGGCCTCGGTGGCCTGGCACATTAAGTGTGGCCTCGGTGGCCTGGCACATTAAGTGTGGCCTCAGTGGCCTGTGCACATTAATTGTGGCCTCGGTGGCCTGTGCACAATAAGTGTGGCCTCAGTGGCCTGGCACATTAAGTGTGGCCTGGCACATTAAGTGTGGCCTCGGTGGCCTGTTTACATTAAGCGTGGCCTTGGTGGCCCGTTCACTAGGTGGCCTCGGTGGCTTGTTCACCATTATGGCCTCGTTGGCCAATGTGCCCTCAGTGGCTTGTTAACACAATTTCATAGGTGTATACTTTCCACCTTGAGGGTGGGACGGTGTTGGGGCTGAATTTAAGGGTTAGGGGGGTTGTCCCCTCCATCACATCAATATCAGGAAGCAATAAGTTACATACAAGTATTGCTGCGGCTATATAGGTACGGGGAGAGCAAGCGGTTCTCCACTGGCTGTGGGGAGAGCAGCAGCTCTCCACTGGCTTCTATATGTGAGGGGAGAGCAAGAGGTTCTCCACTGGCTGCTATAGGGTGGGGAGAGCAGCAGCTCTCCACTGGCTGCTATATGCGTGAGGAGAGCAGCAGCTCTCCACTGGCTGCTATAGGTGTGGGGAGAGCAGCAGCTCTCCACTGGCGGCTATTTGTGCGGGGAGAGCAGCAGCTCTCCACTGGCTGCTATATATGTGAGGAGAACAGCAATTCTCCACTGGCTGCTATTTGTTAGGGGAGAGCAGCAGCTCTCCACGAGTGTGGGGAGAGCAAGCGGTTCTCCACTGACGGCTATATGGGCGGGGAGAGCAAGCGGCTCTCCGCTGGCTGCGATATGTACAGGGAGAGCCAAGCGGCTATCCCATGGCGGCTTTATGTGCGTGGAGAGCCTAGCGACTCTCCACTAGCGCTTTGTAAGTAGTGCACAGCCCCAACACCATTACCGCAATTATAACCAATCTGTGATTGGTGATGTATGGTTATTGGAAGCGAACAGAAGTTAAAGTGATCATGAACAGCCCAGCAGGCATGCATAGTTTAGTTCTTATTTTGCAGATTGGATTCGTGAGTCTACCACAATTAAGTTTGCAGATTTATGATGAAGCCAGGCTAATTGAAGGAAGACACAAGACAACTCTGGTGGCTGGATTGAATGTTACTGCGGCAGTGGCAGTTTGAGTCTGTAGACTTCTGCTGCAATTAACAGCTGCACAGGCATCTGTGACTTACAAATCATCATTGTGTCTCTAGCTCTGTATAAGACCACATATAAAGGACAAACATCAAAGATAAATGAATCCATAAACACTAGACAAAGGACAAAAGTGAGGCCTAATCAGCAAAGAACAGAGGCAACTCTAACCTCGAACCCAGGCGCGGAGGGGCAAAGCTCTTTTCCCCTCCTCTGTGCCTGGGTTCGAGGCTAAGGCAACTCCACCAAATTTAAACTGGCAATGTCCATTCAATGACATGAGCAGCCAATTAGCTACACCAGATTTTGTACAAAGTACATGCATTATTTCAGAACAATGTTAAAATTAGGGTGATCATTCGCATGTTCCAGAATAGCACCCTGGGTGCTGCAGTGGTTTCCATGGTAACCTTGGTGGGATTCAATGGATATGGAGCCACAATAAGATGTATACAACAAATTGTCATATTGAAAATCAGACCACTGAGATTCTTTGAAAACCATGGTTAAGTACCAAGGTTGCCATGGAAACGAGAAGTCTCAGCTCAATTCTTAACCCTTTAAGCCCCATTGATGTCTATGGACATCATTTAGACCCTATGCACTTGTAGGGCTTCTCATCAGTCCAAAAAGGGACCAAAAAGGCTTTGGCTGCATGTCGTGGGCGTTTTTTGATTTTAATGAGATTCATTGACCCGAGAATTTTGATATTCTAATGATATTCATAGACCCCACCCAGGGCCTCAAGAAAACATGCAAATTGGTGGAGTAAAGTGTGCCATCAGTCAGATCTGGTCCAAGTTTAGGGAAATGCTGGGTGAAAATCCGGCTGACATCCACCTGTGACCTCTGATTGCTGGGCTTGTGGAGGTCATGAATATCATTAACGGTATTGCCAGAGGGGTCTCTCCATGTGTACGGGCCCCACCAAGTTTGGCCGCTGAGGAGTGAATGCTGCGGGAGAGGAGTACCTACGAAAGTGGTGTGCGCTGAATGCATGAAAATGCATGTGTCGTCTTGGTGGGAAGAATTCGGTGGTTAAAGGGTTAATATGTGCATGGAGGATCAATGAATCTCATTAAAAATCAGCAAACCATCCCAAGTGGCACACAGTGCAAGTCTAGGCCATTTTGAGGGCCCATTCTAGGGACATGCACATTATGCGGGAATTTCTTTTGGAATAATAGGGGAAATTTTGGAATGGGAATAATGCGAGAATAATAGGCATGAATTGCATTGCAATGACATCATGGCATCATGTGATCAACCGTGTGCGTATGATCATCAGTACTAAAATGGCAGCCTGAGGTAGTACTAGTATCACTGAACCTTAGCCAGAGTCTAGTGGCGAGACCTGTGTGATGAGTGATCTAACTGGAGGGAGTGGAGATTCTGAAAGTCATCCGAGTTTGTTAGATACACTCAAACTTAGCCCAAAAGCGGAAATGTTTGTAATATTCTGTTAATTGAAGTAGAATATTTGTAGGAATAATAGGGGGAAATTCAGGAATAATAGGATAAAAACGGGGGAATTAAGGAATAGAATAATAGGGACTTGTTTTAGAATAATGGGCCTGTCCCTAGCCCATTCTCATCAACTATGAATCTCATTACGCTGCATCTGTTCAGACAGACTCCATTGCCATTGGATACTGAATCTATTTAACTGAAAGGAAACTGCGTGCACGTGTTATTATTGATGGGCTCTATTGTTGTTTCCTCCTCTAAAGGTTCCCCACTTTGTGTCGCTTCAGTTTGTGTAGAGCATGTTCATTCATTTGCAGTTCATGTACATGTAGCTACATGCTACAAGCTACTGAAAGTATAGCTATAGCGTATACACAAAGCTGACCATAAGCAGCTACTCTTTTTCTGAGACACAAAACTCCGCTCCTTCCTCCACAATTATGAGTGGCAGTGTTTGTACTTGAAGGTGATAGGTACAATGCTAGAAACCAGCATTCTACTAAGAGGTGTGATAAACACTGGATACAGACAAGGATGGAAAGATCTCGAAGGATAAATTCGTGGCTTACCACAAAGAGTTCTACTTGACCGCCGAAGACAAACTCCACAGCTCTATCCTCTTTGGACCACTCAGTGACTAATTATTCAAGACTGGAGTCCTGAACGAGAGTGCCTACAGAAAACCTATATGCATGGTAACTAGCTGGTTGTCAAAATAAGTTCAATTACCAAACAAATCAGTGGTAGCAGGGTTTTGACTCGACATTATTAATAATTATCAGCACAAGGAATTGCACTGCCATGCAATAATTGTGGGATTATACAAAGTACCAATGCTAGAAACCCACGTGTGGCTATAATAAATAACCTTGCAAGAATGAATCGTTGCAAGAAGCAGAAATTCTTACTGCATGGAGTCCATAATGAGAACGTGTCGAATTGTAGCATCGTATATAATTGTATAGTGTGGACGCAGAAATGAAACCTTTTCTTGTAGGGATATACAATTAGCATACGAGTATGGGACAGCATGTTTACAGTACGTGGCGGCAGTACTACAACTAGTAATCAAAACAGCAAAACAAAAGCGTGAAAACATAAATTTGTAATACTGAAAATTTAATACATACAGAATCTGTGAAGAGCATAAGATGTGGGTCTGTTAGTATATACATCAATATAGTGGCAATAAGTACAGTGATGAATGTGAGATGCCGGTAGCTATACGGATCTGTTACGTAATGACAACAGGTACAGAGCCAGGGGCCAAAACAAATCTCTATCACACTAACAAACTATAAATTTAGGCACTTTTGGGCCCACACAATGTGCCAGGGAAAACCCTCACTGAGCAGTGAGGGGAAACCCACTGGCCTCTCAACTTTACTAATAGAAAAGTGTTATGAATGCTAAAGAGTGTAAAACGTATACACACACTACACACTACACACATAAGAACTCAGCAGTCACTGAAGTAAGGAATGAACACACAATAAAAGTGTATCAAATTTGCTGGTGATAAACTGTGCATGTTGCAATGTAGCTAATCCAAATTTTCATCTTCAATAAGTGTCATTTCTGTCCTGCCAATCTCACCGGAGGATTCGCTTGCTGGATTTTTTGTCCTGCCAATCTCACCGGATGAGTCACTTGCTGGATCTTTTGTCCTGCCAATCTCACTAGAGGCCTCACTTGCTTGATCCATGGTCCTGCTAATCTCACCGGAGGCATCGTTTGCTTGACTCTTTGTCCTGCTAATCTCGCTGGAGGCATCGATTGCTTGATCCTTTGTCCTGCTAATCTCACTGGTCCAGGAGGTCTGACTCTTTGTCCTGCTAATCTCACTGGAGGCATCGATTGCTTGATCCTTTATCCTGGTAATCTCACTGGAGGTCTGATTCTTTGTCCTGCTAATCTCACTGGAGGTCTGATTTGCTTGACCCTTTTGCTTTTGTTCAAGTAATTCACAACCGTTTGTTCTTCCAAATTTGACACCCAACTCTGGATTTGTGCTAACTAATATAGCAGCACTCATGACCTTTTCATGTCTGAAGTCTTCAATAGGTACTTCTTCATCGTCTCTCTGATCTGAATCTTTTTTGCTGGCACTTCTTTCTTAGGTCTGTCTTTGTGATGTTCAGAGCCAGCTGCATCTGCTGACCATGCAGAAAAGAAAGTGGATTAATAAACAAGACATGTTCGTTGGATAATTAATTAGCCATTGACAACTACATGTAGCTACTTCCTACGTACCTTTCTTCTGCTTGAACTCAGATCTGAGCTTGGCTGCAAGGTTTTCTTCCTGACATTGCTGAAGGGCTGTTGCTAGAGCTGTAACTGTTGGTTGCTCATGGTTGGGAGGAGCCCATTTCAACCACTGGTTTAGCATATCACGAATGTACCCAGAGTCCCCTTCTGGAATGAGCATCGGTTTTCGCTCGATTACAGTGAGTTGATCGCACAGAAACCCAAGAGCCATTCCTAGTGTCTTCCACTTTGGAGTTGCAGGTTTCAATATTTGAAGAAGAACAAAGAGATCTCGCTCTGTCAAGGCATCTAGTAAAATGTAATAAACAATGACATTGTTATCCGTATGAACATAATTGTATACCTTAAGGTATACAATACGACTGTTATCCTCTGAGAGTAAGTGAACTTGTATGCATTGTGTGGGTTGCAGTGGTTTTGTGAGGTATCCAGAATGGTTAGAATGCTGATACTCAAAATAGATGCAGTATTAACTTAATGAGCTATAGCAATATTATATAGTTGACTTACCTTGGGGTACACTGTCATTGTCACTTTCGTCTCCAATTTCATCACTATTTTCTTTAATCTGATAATGTCAAACAAAACTGTCAAACCAGAGAAGCTGCAACAGCCATAATGTATTCATACATCTATATTGCTACAAACTAAGGGGTGCTTTTTCTCTGAAACCCCCCCCCCCCCCCCCCCCCCCCCCCCCCCCCCCCCCCTCGAACAACAAGTAACCAATCAGAAGACTCAAGTGCTTACTGGTATAGGAATACGAAACTGAAGTCATAAACAAACTTCAGCTGTTCGCCATGGTATATAGATCCATGCCGGGCCGTCCCTGCTTATAGATTAGCTATACCGACACTGTGATAGTAGACTAGAGAACGAATAATGTATAGTTGACCTTAATTTGGGGTACACTGTCCTTTAAATTTGTAACATCACTTTCATCTCCTCCTTCATCATCAGCTTCATCACCACTTTCATCCATCTGATATATAGATCAAACAAGAAACCAGAAGTGCTGCTGTAGCTAGTCATACATGTGTATACAAACTAAATTACATCAGTGAAGTAATTACACAAGGCAATCTAGTTTCTTTCTCTGAAATAAAAAAGTAACGTCAGGAATAAGAATTTGCAAGTGTACTGTCACAAATGTTGGTATGAACATGGTATTATAATTTTATTGGTACGATTTATAGGTACATACCAGGTTCAGTGGGTTTCTGCCACAGAAGATGCTGTATCTGTCCAACTGTTGTCTCAAATTCCTGTAGGTGGCAGATGTTTGCTGCTCCACCCATGTTTCTAGGATGTATTCACACATCAGCTGTTGTTTGCTGAAGTCACTAAGGGGGCTGTCACGAATTTCTTCACATTTCTTATTCAATAACTGCAGCGAGGGTTTAAGGACTTGTAGGAGGGCATCACAGAATGGGTACATCCACTGTGCTAGCTTTGTGATGAAGTCATTAGGTATAGATTGTTTTACAGTTTCTTTTGCAAACAGTTTTGTTATGAGAACCGGGGTAAGCAAAGCATATGGTTCAAAGTAGAGAAGTTCAGAAATTCGCTTTCCTTGACTCCCATCTGGGTTAATGAGCATCAGGTCTGGGTTATCTTTTGCACTTCTTGCTGAAATCCTGCTGCTGAGGTTTTTGATGCTGTGCGAAGGACATTCATCTATTGCTTGCAGAAGACTGTCGTGATCACCCGCACCATCAACTATAAGCTCCTCAGTGAGCAATCTTGGACAAAATTCGCTCTTCGAGTTTAAGATAGTCTGAATCAGTTGTGAGCGTAGTCTGACACAGTGAATCCTACTATCTTCCACGCAACTCATACTGAGAACAACTGTTTTTAGATCTCGCACTTCAAAGAGAGTTGATACTCCATTTGCATCATGCCAGTTGATACCATTCTTCCATATTTTACATTTGCGTCTCACAGCTGGACCTTCTGCTTTGGTGCTACTTAATGTAGTATAGTCTTGAGGCTGAGAGAAAAGGAAGGCAATTCGGAGAAGTAGGACATGCAGAAAACGTGTGGTAAGAAACTGTTCCTCTACCGAAGAATGCATTAACCAGCCACAGCGATAGGAACTTTTCTGACTTTCATGCAACGGACGCTCTGAAGTGACAAGAGCTGGGAAGAGGTAAAACTCGTCATCTGTCTTTTCTGTGGGTGACTGTTCAAGTTCAGACAGATTAATACAGCTTTGTTCAACACGATGGCAGAACTCAAAGTGCTCCAGGAATCCTATGATCATGTCTGAATTGAACTCAGGAAAGACCTCTCTTATTCTGGACCTTGCAACAATTCCAGTGCTGCCTAGTGAGATGTGTGTGGGAAAGTTATGTGGGGCAAATGTGCTCCCAATGACTGTTTCAAGCATTGCAGCAATGTCAGTGATGACCCAGCTTTTACCAAGATTCTGGTTGTTACTGAGGAGAAGCACTTGACCTTTGTCATGCAGAGTTCGGAACAGTGGTAGTAGTTCAGTTGGATTGCTGGGGAGGAAGTATGAGTTGCCTTCAAGACCCTTTGAAATACTCTCAAGGGTGCATCCTTGAACACCAGCACTAGTGTAAATGTTCCAGACATATCTGTGCAAAACATAACAACGTTGGTCAATCTTTTCTGCATGCTCCCTGATGGAGTTACAGCTCTCTTTCAAATAGTGGCGAAGAATATTTAGGCCAGGAGATACAGGTTTTGTGCAGTTCAAGCAAACAGTACCTTTTGGTATATAAGAGTGATTGATGTCATGCTTAGAGAAAAGTATCCTTTTAAGTAGTAAGCGCTTTTGGTCAATATCTCCCCTGCCAAGCTGGTCTTTATGACTTCCAACAATTATAATATGTGGTGTGATCTCACTATGAGCACAGCATTCTACAATGAATGACACCCAGTACTGCAGACTATGGCAAATGCCACTTTCACTTCGTGCAATGTTTGTCACAACTATAAAGATTCCTGCCAGCTGGGAGGAAGAGTTTTGCAAGAAAGCAGCATGACTAGTGAGAAATTCCCGCTGGCCAGCAAAATCATAAATTACAACATTCCCAAATTCATTGCTATTGCAAGTAATTGAATCAATTCCAGCTGTTAGCGGTCTCACTCTTTTGACTCGCTGGAATCGACCAATCAGGGAGCTCATGAAGTCAGGGTTACTCTGGAGAGCTTGCACCATTGAACTTTTCCCCGCCATAGAATCTCCTAGAATGAATATTTTCACAACTGATTCAAGTGGGTAGTTGCCCTTGCAGAAACGATCCAGAAGTTTTCTTATTTCCACCGAAGTGGTTACCTCCAATGGTGTTAGTCCCACTGCATTCTTGCACAGTGGATTACATTCCCCTGTTGAGAGCAGGAATTTGGTAATTTCTACCTGGCCGGATTTGCAAGCAATGTGCAGTGGCGTGTCACCTGATAGTATTGTGTGGGTTAGATCACTGAGCCTTTCCATGTGAAGGTACTGCAAAATAACAAACTGACCACTCTCACATGCACAGTGGAGTGGAGTAAGTCCATCATTGTCTTTACAATTTACTGTGTAATTCAGCTCAATTTCAGAGATAAAGCACTTCACTATCGCCAAGTGGCCATTTCTTGCAGCTGAATGTAGAGGTGTAATGCCATCTGTATTGGCAAGTTTTGGACTGCACTTGTGCTCTTTCATAAGATACTTTGCAACTTCAAGATGACCATTCTCACAAGCACAGTGGAGTGGAGTAAACCCTCTGTTTGTACTGCATTGTGGGTCACAGTTGCAATCTGAGATAAGGAATTCTATAATGTCATGATGTCCCCCAAAGGTTGCATAGTGCAGTGGAGTGAAGCCATCATGGTCACCAATTTGTGGATTACAGCCAAGTTCAGTGATAAGATACTTCACTACAGCCAGGTGACCATTGCTAGCAGCTGAATGCAGAGGTGTAAATCCAATAGCATTGGTATGTTCAGGACTGCATTTATGCTCATTGATAAGATACTTTGCAACATCAAGATGACCATACTTGCAAGCATAATGAATTGGAGTAAACCCTCTATTTGTACAGCACTGTGGGTCACAGTTGCAATCTGAGATAAGGAATTTTACAATGTCATGATGTCCCCCAAAGGTTGCATATTGCAGTGGGGTGAGGCCATCATTGTCACCAATTTGTGGATCACAGCCAAGTTCACTGATGAGATATTTCACTACAGCCAGGTGGCCATTTCTAGCAGCTGAATGCAGAGGTGTGTAGCCATTAACATTACCATGTTCTGGGTTGCATTTGTGCTCTTTCATAAGATACTTTGCAACTTCAAGATGACCATTCTCACAAGCACAGTGGAGTGGAGTAAACCCTCTGTTTGTACTGCATTGTGGGTCACAGTTGCAATCTGAGATAAGGAATTCTATAATGTCATGATGTCCCCCAAAGGTTGCATAGTGCAGTGGAGTGAAGCCATCATGGTCACCAATTTGTGGATTACAGCCAAGTTCAGTGATAAGATACTTCACTACAGCCAGGTGACCATTGCTAGCAGCTGAATGCAGAGGTGTAAATCCAATAGCATTGGTATGTTCAGGACTGCATTTATGCTCATTGATAAGATACTTTGCAACATCAAGATGACCATACTTGCAAGCATAATGAATTGGAGTAAATCCTCTATTTGTACAGCACTGTGGGTCACAGTTGCAACCTGAGATAAGGAATTTTACAATGTCATGATGTCCCCCAAAGGTTGCATAGTGCAGTGGAGTGAGACCATTATTGTCACCAATTTGTGGATCACAGCCAAGTTCACTGATGAGATATTTCACTACAACCAGGTGGCCATTGATAGCAGCTGAATGCAGAGGTGCAAAACCATTCACATTACTATGTTCTGGACTGCATTTGTGTTCAGCAATGAGATACCTTACAACTTCAAGATGACCATTCTCACAAGCACCGTGCAGAGGAGAGGTCCCATCATTGTCACCAATTTTAGGATTACAACCAAGTTCACTGATAAGATTCATCACAACAGCCAGGTGGCCATCGATAGCAGCAGAATGCAGAGGTGTAAATCCAATAGCATTGGTATGTTCAGGACTGCATTTATGCTCATTGATAAGATACTTTGCAACTTCAAGATGACCACCCTGGCAAGCAAAATGAAGTGGAGTAAATCCTCTGTTCGTACAGCACTGTGGGTCACAGTTGCAATCTGAGATAAGGAATTTTATAATGTCATGATGCCCGTTCATGGTTGCATAGTGCAGTGGAGTGAGGCCATCATTGTCACCAATTTGTGGATCACAGCCACGTTCACTGGTGAGATATTTCACTACAGCCAGGTGACCGTTGCTAGCAGCAGAATGTAGAGGTGTAAATCCAATAGCATTGGTATGTTCAGGACTGCATTTATGCTCATTGATAAGACACTTTGCAACTTCAAGATGACCACCCTGGCAAGCACAATGAAGTGGAGTAAATCCTCTGTTTGTACTGCACTGTGGGTCACAGTTGCAATCTGAGATAAGGAATTTTATAATGTCATGATGCCCTTTCACGGTTGCACAGTGCAGTGGAGTGAGACCACCATTGTTACAAATGTTTTGATCACAGCCATGTTCAGTGATAAGATACTTCACTACAGCCAGGTGACCATTGATAGCAGCTGAATGCAGAGGTGTAAAACCATTAGTACTGATATGTTCATGACTGCATTTATGCACATTGATAAGATACTTTACAACTTCAAGATGACCATTTTCACAAGCACAATGAAGTGGAGTAAACCCTCTGTTTGTACAGCACTGTGGGTCACAGTTGCAATCTGAGATAAGGAATTTTACAATATCTTTATGTCCCTCCAAGGTTGCATAGTGCAGTGGAGTGAAGCCATCATTGTCACCAATTTGTGGATCACAGCCAGGTGCACTGATGAGGTACTGAACTACAGCCAGGTGACCATTGAGTGCAGCTGATTGCAGAGGTGTAAAACCATCTGTATTGGCATGTTCAGGACTGCATTTATGCTCATTGATAAGATACTTTGCAACTTCGATATGACCATTTTCACAAGCATAATGAAGTGGAGTAAACCCTCTGTTTGTACAGCACTGTGGGTCACAGTTGCAATCTGAGATAAGGAATTTTATAATGTCATGATGTCCCCTAAAGGTTGCACGTACAGTGCAGTGGAGTGAAGCCATCATTGTTACCAATTTGTGGATCACAGCCAAGTTCACTGATGAGGTACTGAACTACAGCCAGGTGACCATTGCTAGCAGCTGAATGTAGAGGTGTAAAACCATCTTTATTGGCATGTTCAGGACTGCATTTATGCTCACTGATAAGATACTTTGCAACTTCGATATGACCATTTTCACAAGCATAATGAAGTGGAGTAAACCCTTTGTTTGTACAGCACTGTGGGTCACAGTTGCAATCTGAGATAAGGAATTTTATAATGTCATGATGTCCCCTAAAGGTTGCACAGTGCAGTGGAGTGAAGCCATCATTGTTACCAATTTGTGGATCACAGCCAAGTGCACTGATGAGGTACTGAACTACAGCCAGGTGACCATTGCTAGCAGCTGAATGTAGAGGTGTAAAACCATCTTTATTGGCATGTTCAGGACTGCATTTATGCTCACTGATAAGATACTTTGCAACATCAAGATGACCATCCTCACAAGCATAGTAGAGTGGAGTAAACCCACTGTTTGTACAGCACTGTGGGTCACAGTTGCAATCTGATATAAGGAATTATATAATGTCATGATGTCCCCCCAAGGTTGCATAGTGCAGTGGAGTGAGGCCACCACTGTCACCAATACACTTACATTCATTGGTGAGGTACTTCACATTAACGAGGCAACTACTCAAACATGCCAGGTGGACTGGAGTATTACCAAACATATTAGTGTGGTCAGGACTGCAGTGGTGCTCACTGACAAGGTACTTGACAACAGGAAGTGCTCCACCCCAGCAAGCATAGTGCAGAGGAATGCTGCCTCTACTGTTGGTCTTCTGCGGATCACAGTGATAGTCTGTAATCAAACACTGTACAATATTCAGGTGTCCACCTTTACTTGCATAATGGAGTGGAGTATTACCAACACTGTCACTAACTTCTGGATCACAACCATTTTCAGTAATGAGATACTTAACGCTGTCAAGGTTACCACTTTCACTGGCTGCATGTAGTGGAGTGTAGCCATCATTGTCAGTGCAGTGTGGATTGCACTTGTGCTCAGTTATAAGACACTTCACAATGTGTAGGTGCCCACTCTTGCAGGCAAAGTGAAGAGGAGTGCGGCTATTGGGGGTGGTACATGTAGCTTCTGGATTGCAGTTCTGTTCACTGATAAGGTACTGGGTAATGTCCAGATGTCCATGCTTGCATGCAAGATGCAGTAGAGTGAGTACTGAAGGGTCCTTCACGTCACTGGGATTCAGTGCTTGGTTGATGATGACTTCTGTAACAGCAGGTAAGTCACCATTTGTACATGCCTGAATCAATTGCGATGCCATGTCTCAGTTATGGATTGTTGAATCAAGCTAGAGTTTATCAAATCCTTGCATAAAGTGACTTCTGTATGCAGTAAAATGTGCAGTATTGTTATAACCTACGCGAATGGAAAAAAATGATCGTAAACTTGTGATATTTCTGGATAGCTATTAGCCTCATTCCCATGGCAGACCGCATCCTGGGAACGAGGCTAGATAGCTATGCACTATGGTGATACTTTTATCATCGCCACTTGACGTATACTTAGGAAGATAGAGGTTACACAAATACTATATTTATGCATCAAGCAATTTGTTCAATTTCACACCCGTGCATTTTGGCTACCGCTCCTTAATTTTCCCTTCTTTTCCTGCTAGCTGGTCATATTGCATTACCTAATAAGGGTTGATAGTCTACACCCACATGCATAGCTACTATACTTTCAAACAGGTTCTCAATACCACAACAGACAATGGCAAGTGACTTGCATCTAGCAACTGTCACTAGGGTGCCATATGTGAGGAGCACTGCAGTCTTGTGCCCATGCAGCAGAAGCGTGCACCGCCTTCATAATCGACAATACAGTGTTTTCCATCGGCATGTTAAAATTCCTCCGTGAAGGTGTAGAGTATTTTAACAAGTAGCTATCAAGAAACTGTCCAATGTTACCAGACAAATTTTCCATACAGGCATTCTGGCTGGGCACGAGACTAAGCTACTGCCTGCAGGTATACATGTATATCAAGCTAGGCATTACAGATCAGCAGTTGTGATCAGCATGCAGTCCTCTCAGTGGTCTGCTGTGCAACAGCTAAGGGTATCCATTGGAATTCAATTAGTCCGTGGTAATGAAAGCAATCATCTTAACTAGGATATGGGGAGATTTCATGGTATGATTCTGTTTACCTGACACCTTGTGTTTCTGTATACACATGCACTTGAGAATCCATGGTAATGAAATTAATCATCCTAACAAAGATTTAGGGAGATTTCATGGCACCAATCTGCTACCATAGCAACTTGGATTCCTGTGACTTCTGTAGTCATGCAATTGAAGTCCCAGCTTCCTGGATGAGCAGTGAGACTGGAGCTCTTTCTTGCAGGGATGGATGGTATGGACTAGAAGGGAGACTAAATATTTAATCATACACTCAGCAATACAAACCCCACTGCAGCAAGTAACCGGATTAGTTTGGGGCATTAACTTAATTAATATGTCTTCGGGGAAAGACTCCACACAACGTACTGTTTAATTCCCAGCTTTTCCCCATAGTGTTGAATTAGGTACCAGAACAAGTTGTCTGCAGTAGATCCGGTACTTGTAGATACTAGCTATCATAGTACGTATACGACATCTTGATTGACTGAAGTCACTGAACTGACTCAACACACCGTATATAGCTAATTGTGGAGGGCTATTGGGACATGTCCCCCCCTCCAGCCTGCACCCACCCACCCACCCACCCATCCCATCCGCACACACACATGCACCCTTATAGTCATAAAACCTCTGATAGTTGACTTATAGTCAATGTTATCCAGTAAAAACTCCGATACATGTAGTTGACTCTCCGTACTAGGGACACAATATAGTAGACCTCCCCACAAAGGATAGTTTTTGAGGTCCCAAATAATTGGTTTCCCTATAGCTAATTCTAGTACTTCCACAAAGTGGGCATCTTCTCTACAAAGGACAAAACTCCTGATTGTCCCCCAAGGTTCCACTGTATACTGTACTGGCTAACATGCAGGAATAATTTATATGGTTAACTATATCTGACCAAGCATGCCTATGAATGTGCAGCCCACGCTGCAGCAATAATAAGCTAGTCTTGCCTAACCTGATATCTTTGGGAAGTGTATCATCCGGGTTGTAGCTAGCAGATCTGACTGGTAACATGAACTAGCTACGACCCTAGCTATAGCTAATGACTGTATCAGTAGCTACAGTGGCAGTGCCACCTCAGGTTAATTCAGGTTAGCTCTTTCCACTTCATCAGAATTGAACAGGTGCTGAGTTGAAATAGCTATGCACTAATCAAATAGCTCAGTAGCTTTGTCTTTCAGAATTATTCTACTAACAATTCGAGCCACTGCATGCTGATCATTCATATAGGGCACTGAGTGTCCATGTTTGGCTTCAGTTGTTTAATATTGTGGCCAACATTTTACAGTTCTCTGGCGGCAGGTTGCTGGTCATTGTCTGGCTTGCAAAGTTCAAACATGAAACACCCCCAATAGCTATAGCTAGCTACCAGAATTGGAATTAGGGAGCCTGAGAGAAAATGACTGGGGTTTTGCTGAAATCTGATCACAATAATTCATACAGCTTAGCTTTGTGCTGCTCAGTCCAGGTAAGAGAATCTGACTAGTAGCTATTTCTTGGGTTTGAATCCCAGGTGGTCAGGAGAGGTTTTGATTGCATTTGGTTTGCTGGCATCGATCATTATCAAGAGTCACTAAAATGCCTCAGGGGATATGAATCCTGATGCGTATTGAGCTCACAAGTGCACAGGCTCCACCATCAAATAGACAACCATATTACGTACATGCTGGAAAGGGTATATATCAGTCTGTGCAGATTCAAATATTGTGTTCCGACTGATAGCAGTCATGGCACTCAATCAGCATGTGCAGTTGTGTGAACAGATGCACTAAGGGACTGATACTGCTCCTGTAAATATCATATGTGGGTTTCACAGTACAAATCTCTGTAACTTGGCTTCCGAGGGACTTGCCGCATGCATTATGATTATGGAGTTCTAGACAATATAATTGTACTATTTCATGTCAACATCCGGTCCATGGAGTCAGTGATGCCAGCATGCAAGGTCAAGCCACTTGCATGGACTAAGAACGATTAGCTAGTCTATTATGTGCATTATGTGCGTTGATCTTATGAACTTATGAAGATTTAGTCTCTGAAATCCAATAGATACCTCAGCAAAAGTTGTATTTCATACAGAGACACTGAAAGATATAACCCATAGTCTAAGCCGGTTGTTGCACACAAGCAGGTTAGCCATTTAGAGACCTTCAGGATGCTAAGAAGCATCCCTCAGGTCTCTGAAATAGCTACTATAATATAGTTGACATCTGCTCCAGACACCCCGGCCATCCACCGGTCCTTCAGTATAACTGCTATCTGTCAAAGCTATATATACAATCCCTCAACCATCAATACATTAAAATTTTACGTGTCTGTGTGTGTGTGTGTGTGTGTGTGAGTGACGGAAGTGGGATGTTCGTGGGGCGGGACTAGACTATAGTGACGCGCGACCCTCGTACTGTAATTTATTTACTGAACCTCGAACTCCGCGAAGACTGTTCGAGAACATTGGGCTGGAGTCCAGCTGGGGCTGCAAACGGATGCGGGGAGCAGCAGTCGAAGCTTAAGCGGACGCAATCGGGGAGCAGCAGCCGAAGCGGACGCGATCGGGAGCAGCAGCTGAAGCGGACGCAAGCGGCGAGCATGCAGCAGCAGCTGAAGCGGGCGCAATCGGGGAGCAGCAGCTCTGCACAGAGAGCTGTCCGGCGCCGGATTACTCGCGGTAGGCGAACGAGGGGGAAGTAGCCGACTGCGGCGAGCGAAAGATGCAATCGGGGAGCAGCAGCCGAAGCGGACGCGATCGGGAGCAACAGCTGAAGCGGACGCGAGCGGCGAACATGCAGCAGCAGCTGAAGCGGGCGCAGTCGGGGAGCAGCAGCTCTGCACAGAGAGCTGTCCGGCGCCGATTACTCACGGTAGGCGAACGAGGGGGAAGTAGCTGAGCGAGCGAAGCGAGCGAAGCTACTTGTAATGTGTATCTAGATTTCAGCATTTGGATGATTGTTTCTTAAGTTATCTATAGCTAGTGGTTTGCTTGAACTGGTGAAGAAGTTGAACTGTGCAAGGTATTGTTGGTTCAGTGTAAACTAATTTTAACTCCTAAAAATTGCATATCACTGCTAAAGTCAGGCGTAAAGTCAGCAAACCACATAGTATTGTTGCTGAGACTCTGCAAACATAGCCTAATCATGGTCAAGAACCTTAAGTTGCAATGAGCTAGAATGTGACTGTTCCGGCATGCAAGGTGCATGCATAGATTGAAGCATTTCGAATGATGCTGGTGCCCATTAACATGATTGTTATGGCATGGCATTATTGATCGAGGGCATAAATATCACTCTTCGTTCTTTGTATCCAGCTTCAGATATAATATAATGACTTTAATTGTTCATTAGTCAGTAATTTACATGTAGCTTGCATATTTGCTAAGTTGTAACAGCATAGGTGTAACTGGCACATATATACTTCAGTATTATTTAATTTCCACTCCAATTTCAATAGGCCCGTGCAATGAAGTCAAATGCATGCATGCAGTCGGAGTGGATCATGCATGTGCTAATCATGACAGTGTGAGTCACTGATCGGAAGCAGGAGTACGTTATTTTATTGCATGCAACCTCAACAGATCGACTCAACGGCTTCATTATAAGCATGCTAAAAGAATACACAGACAGAAAGTGAAAGCAAGTTTGTAGTAGCATGAGACCTGTACAAATTGCACCAATAAAATGTGGATCAAAATATGGTATCACAAACATTCTGCATGTGAATTGTGGATTCAGTAATATGGACAGCCAGGGACCTTACACTAGAAACAGTACCTGTCTAAATTTAGGCCACTGTGGGTCCACACAATGTGCCAGGGGAAAACCTCACCAACTTGGCTAAGGAAAAAACCCTCAGATAATCTGGCTCCTAGCTAGACAGGTCCATAATCATAGTCTAAGAGAAACACTAAGAAAAGTGTACTACGTAAGTAGCTACAAAAAAAAACATCACACAAAATGGACGTGGAATAAAACAACAAATGTGTGGTTGTGTGAATGCTGTAGATGTGTCTGCTCACAGTGTTTTCTCCGTCCCACCGACCCCAGGAGGACCACTGCTCATTTCAGCCGTTGCCTCCTGTTCTGAACCTTCACGCTTTAATACTCCTGCTCCTTCGTATTTGGTGACAATGTCTTTCTTTGCTGATTCTTCGCAAACTTCTGAATCTTCTGTAACAGTTTCAACGTCTGCAGCAGAGAACTTCTGTTCCAGTTTAGGATCGGTACCTTGAGGTCTAGCAGACCCATTTCCAAGAGATTCACCATCAAGAATGTTTCTAGCAGCTACGTCACTATCTCTCCGTTTCAAACCTTCAACGTCTCCAGTGGGCACATTAGCGACAACTGTCTGTTCCACTGAGCCTTGATGCAATTTATCAGGTTCAAAACCTCCATCAGGTATTACTCCAGTGACTCCTTGCTCTGAATTGTGCAGACATTTGACAGCTTCAATCTCTCCAGCTAGTGTGGTCAGTTCTGAGTCACGTAACACCACAGTGAGGGTCTCCCAGGTGACGGGACGCTTGCCCCTGCCTGCAATCCACTGTTGGATGATCTCACAATTGATTTGTTCCACATCATTCTTGTGTTTGTGAGCGATAGAGTTCACCCTTGCCATAGTATCGTCCTCTAGAAGAAAGAGACCAAACTGGTGATACTGAATACCAATCTCCTGGGGAATGTTGATCCTTCTGTCTTTTGCTCGAAACCGTATACACTCGATCAAGGTCGGTCGGTCTGCATGGTCCAATAGAGAAACATTCATGATGGAGGCAATTATACAAGCATGCACGTACTGTAAGCATATATAAAGCATATTGCACTAACAACACCCCACATGCAAACTTGATTAGCTACATTTAGAGGAAGGGGTCTGCCGAGCATGAGAGCAAATTGACAGCTAATAGCATTTTGATGCAGCAGCTTGTATGTTCTGACTTTCAGCAATGCAATCCACTAATAGCTCGGCACTGCCTTGTGATGTCAGTGCTTGAGTAATGTTGCAGTAGCTAATATAGGGCTCTTGCATACTGTACGTGTGTGTTTAACACCTAACCAATTACACACCTAATTTTTAAGTATTGGCAGAAATGGTTGTGGAGTAGGAAGGCCCTATACATTGACACTGCTGAAATTAATCTGCTATAGCTACTATAGTACTCTCAATCAATTATAGGATGGTTGTTGTGCCCAATCACTAGTTTCTTTTCACAAGCTAGGGCTACGGAACAGTCGGTTGCATGGGCTAGTCACAACAATTCACACACATTTATGAATGAAGTGCTATTTTAGCACCAAAAGTGTCAGTTTGCAGCAATTTCATACAAAATTGTAGCACTTTGGCGCTAAACTGAAGTATGTTTTGTGTTGACGCATTAAGAAACTATTTTCTTCCAATAATGACATGCAAAAACAAAAGTCTATACTGGCAGAAACAGTACTCCTGTTTTATAGGGCGACTGATGCACCAGTTCTGTCAAAAATTGGTATTGGGAATAGCTAAATGTTGCACTGGGTAGGGCATGTGATCAAGATATGAAGTTGGGAATTGTGCCATTGTGGTCTGCATACAAAGTGCTTTCAAATGATGCCCCTAAAATGCACTTTTAATGTCGGTAACATTTTTTGTCAAAAATCGCAGTCGACCAAAGGCCATAATCCATGGTTTTCATGATTTTGGGTCAAAATTCAACCTACCGGTGCACCAAATAGACATCATCTTTCTATGTCTATCTCCTTTCTATAGCCCAAGATACCTAGCATAGTGCAATAGCCCAAATATTTGGCCTGATTCTTTCTCCATGTAGCTATCCAGTGTCAGATGAAAGACACATTATATTTTTGTACGAGAATGAGTTATGAAGCTGGGGATTATGCCATTGTGATCAGCATGAAAAAAGCTTTCAAATGATGTCCTAAAATTGTTTTTCATTGTCAGTCACATTTTTGCCAAAATCGCAGTCGACCAAAGGCTATAATCCATGGTTTTTCATGATTTTGGGTCAAAATTCAACCGATAGCAAAACTGACATCATTGGAATGCGCAATTCGTGCTGATCACAATGGTGCAAATCCCAGCTTCGTATCTCCTTCCTAGCTCAAGATACCTAGCATAGTATATAGTTACGTAGCATAATTAATTCCTATAATATTATACTCTGTATTTCCATTGTCTAGGGAAAGACATGTTGTATCCATGCATTTGAATGAGATATGAAGCTTGTTGTTGTACAACACTGCGATCAGTTTTGCTCTCTTATTCGGAGTACTGTACTATACTAGCTGTACAGTAAAAAGCAGTTATGGACATCTGGTCCACCGGAGGCCTAGCTATATGGGGTTAAAATTAATTATTCAATCCGAATCTGACTCAGTGATCAAAAGTCAAACTGTGGTACTATGTTAGCACCAAAAGACTGACCTTTGGAACAGTTTCATGGAAATTGTGCTAAATTGTAACATGTCCTCATTAATTTAACTGTGTTAAGGGTAATATCATACCAGGCAGTGAACTCTCCACTTCATGGTCTCCTCCATATTCATCTCCACTTTCAAGTACCTGCAATGGAATACACACAGCCAGTGAAGCTATCATGATTCTAAAATATGTGTTCATGAAAAGTATTGTAGAGGGCGTGAAGAAGCATGCAGTCATATGTCTTCAATTTATAACAAGACATTTCCAGGCTAGCCTATACGTTATGTTCACAATAGGAGATTCTTGTGCTATAAACACTGTGCAATGTATATCATACACTACTCAATGCTACTCAATGTTCCTTCCTCCTGGACTAGAGGATAGTGCCTATATTAGGAATCTGATCGTACACTACGGAAAAGTCATTTCCTCCTCTCCTGAAGATCAAATTATTACCTCTGTCTGTGTAACATTCAAATGCATAGTAGCTATATGATTATATTGATATACAGTCATACTATTATAATATTCACTGACATGCACAGTATCACATACCAGATCCAGTGGGTTCCTGCCACAGAAGATGCTGAACTTATTCAATTCGTGTCTCAACCTCCCGTATGTTGCATCAGGACCTAGCTGCTCCGTGCACCCAGGCTTTCAAAATATGAACGCATCTCAACAGCTGGGAACTTTCAGCAAGACAGTCTAGTGCATCGGAATCCACCTCATCAATGAGTTTCTCTCTTAGTAGCACTGGCTGTGATAGAAGAACTTGCACTAGAATGTTGTTACACGGGTACAAGCAACCAGCTAGCTGTGAGATCATCGTGTCTGGTACAATGTGATCAGCATTCTCTTCTGAAAACAATTCTGTTATGAGCTCAGATGTGAGGAGAGAATACGGCTCAAAGTAGAGAAGCTGAGAAACTTGCTTTCCTCGACTTCCATCAGGGTTTACAAGGGACATGTCTGGGGGGTCCTGTGCACCTCTTGCTGCTATTCTGTCGCTGAGGTACTGGATACTGTATTTGGTTCTTGCAATCTTCCAACGTCCATTATGAACTCCTCTATGAACGCTCGAGGGCAAAATTTACTCTTTGCTTTCAAGATAGTCTTAATCAGTTGTGTGTGAAGTCTGACACAGTGAACTTCCCTGGCTTTCATTGAGGACATAACCGGAATCACAGTCTTGAGATCTTTCACTTCAAGGAGAGCGGACACTCCATTGCCATCACTCCATGTGATTCCATTCTTGCACATGGTGCAGCTGCGTTTTAACCCTGGATTTTCAACCTCGGCAGAGCAAAGTTGAAGGCAAGTCGAAGAAGTAGTACGTGGAGAAACCGAACAGTGAAAAAATGATACTATTCAGAAGAATGTATGAACCAGCCACAGCAATGAGAGCTATCATAATTAAAGTTCAATTTGTTTGCATTGCAGCTAACAAGACCTGCATCAGACATGTGCAAGCGTCTTCGAATTATTCTGCATCAGATATATTCATTATTCGCCCTGCGGCAGACCTGCATCAGACTTTGGTTTGTGGACAACCCTGTGGGCATGCAGGTCTTGTAGGGCTTGTTATGCAGATTGGATTCTCGATCTACCGCAAGTACATTAATGTGAAGCCAGGCTAAAGAAAGGAACTGCATATGGTGGCCGAGATAGAATGTTATACGGTTTGGTCTATATAGCTCCATAGACTCTATATAACAGTGGCACGTGATTTAAATCATTATTGCGTCTCTCTGCATGCATGTATCTACGAGGCCACATCTAAAAGATGAGAATCCATAAACCCTAGACAATGGACAAAATGATGCTCTAAAGATAACTCCTAAACTGCCAATCAAGGAACAGACCCATGCATGATTCTCTGCTCAGAAGCTGCATCTGTTCAGAAATTGCTCCATTGGATACTGGATCTATTTAACTGAAAGGAAACTGCCTGCACTCGTCATTAATAATGGGCTCAATTGTTGTCTCCACCTAAAGGGGCCACCTGAGTCTCTTGCAGCTGCATTTACTTTCAACTCTTGAGCATACTTTGGTTGCTGCAGCTAACTTGATTATTATGCTCAACCAGATCTGGAACGATAATTATTATTACACAGAATGTGAAAACTTCAATGCAGCTGCAGTGTGTATACTCATTCTGGCAGAACAAGAGTGTGCAGAAGTTTGTACCATGCAGTGTTGAGCTGTATGTATCTAAGAGGCCACATCTAAAAATAAGAATCCATAAACCCTAGACAATGGACAAAATCTAAAGAAGATAGCTCCAACAAATTTAAACTGCCAATTAAAGGAATGCTATAGTTAGTATTTATACACAGTACAGCTTTCAGACTCATGATTCTCTGCTCAGAAGCTGCATTGTTCAGACATTGCTCCGTTGGATACTGAATCTATTTAACTGACAGGAAACTGCGTGCACTCGTCATTAATAATGGGCTCTAGCTATTTTTGTCTCCACCTAGCGGGCACTTGAGTCTAGCTCATGCAGCTGCATTTACTTTCAGCTTTGATTGCTGCAGCTAACTTGATTATTACACTGATAATTATTACACAGAATGCAGCTGCATGCAGTGTCTATAGTCATTCTGGCAGAACAAGTGTGCGCAATGTGAATGCAGTTTCCAGTGTTGGGTGAGTCAACAGTGTCAATTGAGAGCAAGTTTATTGTTAAGGTCATTACTTCAAACCATTAAATAGAACCAGCATGGTTTTCATAACTCATGATCAATATTATTGAACACAATAAACTTACAAGCATTTGGCTACATACACAGAAGGGGATTGGTAACGATAAGTCTACAATGCTAAAAGTGAACACCAGATGGCAATAATTATAACAGCAAAGGATGTAAATAATTAAGACACTACTGCTACAATGATCATGACATACAGTACAAATGGTGTGATAATAGCTGCAACATGTAAGGATGTAAGATATGTGGATGCTGAAAGCAGGTGACAATGAGCCAGGGACCAAATTAAAGCTCTAATTTTAAACAAAAGCAAGAAACTTAAATTTAGGCACTTGTGGGCCCACACAATGTGCCAGGGAAAAACCTCACCAATAAACAGTGAGGGGAAAACCCTCTAATAATCTGGCTCCTATACAGTGTAGTGTACACAAGAATTCAAACAGTGTAGCTAGTGCAGAAAAGTACTGAATTGATGAAGAGGTTTATGACAAACATGTACATACACAAACGAACACTTTGCAGTCACACAAATAGGAAATGAAGGCACAATAAAGCGCATTTGACAGACTGTGTGGGTGATCACTAATGCTGCATGTTATTGCATGGTTAGTCCAGGCCTTCGTCTTCAAAGAGGACGTTGTTTCCGTTGTCTTTCTTGTGGTAAGCATCGTTTGCTTCATCATCTTGTTCTGGTTCTGAATAAAATAAAAATTCTAGTCTGAAAATCCAATTAATAGCTATTCCTCCATTTTCTTTCTGATCTTACAAACGTCACCAACAGTTCCTTGGTTTGAATCTTCAGTGACTTTGGTACGTATACGTAGCTCTATCCAACCACGGTTGGCTGGCCAACTTGGGCTCCACTTGTGGTAGAAAAGCAGCAATGTGCAGCTGAAGAGATCGCACATTGATCCTTCAAGAGTATGACATTTCCTTACGATTTATATACGTAGCAATTATATAATCTGTTCAAACACAGCACCTTGTTGTAGCTATACATCACAGACCCAACCAATCTAGCCTCGTTCCCAGGCTCTCTCCTCAAGCCTGGGACCGAGGCTAGACCCTACTAACCTAGCCTCGTTCCCAGTCCCATGCCCAGCTTTGCGTCGCTTTGCCGTACTGCAAGCGACGAAAAGCTGGGCGTGGGACTGGGAATGAGGCTAACCACAACCCATTACTAAGCAAAAGCAAAAAAAAAAAGAGACATCTGCAGTGTGTCTGCTCCTCTTCTAAAAGTTGGACCTAGAACATGAATGCATTTCTCCAACTCACTCAATTGCTGTGAGATGTTTATTGGAGTTTGACAACTGCGATCTCTCCAGCCAGCACATTGAGTTCTGGGTCACTGCATATTATGGTTTCAGTGAGGGTCTCCCAGGTGACCTATCAGCAATCCTTTCTCTCACCGACATTCCAGCATCTAGTTTTTGTTTCAACCTCTTGAGGGATGTTGATCCTTCTTTTCAGCCCTGTAACTGAAGGCGCACTGTCAAGGTTGGTCATCTATGGAACACATATTGTAGCTGCAATTAGGCATTGTAATTTGCATTACACAAGATCAAACTGTCCTCACTGATGTGTCAGTTACATGATGTGGATGATCCCACTCTAGTAAGGAGTGTTTGGTTGTAAAACACTTTACATGTATGGTCACTTCGCACCAATGCTGCATTTGGAGATTGATCACCAGTTAGTAGAAGTGGAAGATACTCCAGCTCATAAGCAGCGATGTTTGCATGAGTTCGTCTGGGAACAAGGAGGGAGGTAAGGGAGTAGGGCAAATCTGCAGAAGTCTATAGTGCTACAAAAAAGATTCTAATACAACACTAAGAGATCGGAGTACAATTGAAAAACAACACACCAACGATAGACAAGAGTTAGTCATAGGGATCAATCACATAAAACTGTAACACAAATATAAAAAAGGTGCGTAGCTACATGCATGCTAACTGTTAGTACACAACTGAAAAAACTTCAAGTATTAATTTAGACTCTCCTGGATATCTCCAGCAAGAGTAGCTAGTCCGACTGCCTTCAGGACATCGATCAGTGTGTTCCAGCTGAGAGGCTTGCCTTTTCCTCCAATCCACAGCCTCAGAATCTCTAGATTAATCTGCTCAGCATCATCCCGGTACCTTGTGGCAATTGCGCTCACTTCAGCTCCTGTTTCATCGTTTAGAAGGAGAACTCCGAACAGAAAGTACTTTGTGCTAATTTGTTTCGGAATATTGATGTTTCCGCTCTTGCCTGGGAAGTTTAGAAAATTCAGTAGATTTGGCCTTTCATCTGCAGTAATAAAGAAGTAGCAAATCATGAAAAACAGTGCTCAAATCATTGGTACACTTGTACTTCTCACCTGAAGCTATGTGGCATGCCTTCAGCTGGTCAGTCAGCGTTACATGATCATCACCTATATTTCAGAAAGATGCTACAATCCAATTGTTGCATACTCATTACCCCGCGCGCGCATGCGCGAAGCGGGGTTAAGCAATCGGTTTTGTCTGTCAGTCAGTCTGTCAGTCTGTGACTCGAAAAAAATTGAAATCTCGCCACATAGACCCTCATAAACCATCGAAATGGAGTCAAACAATAGCAAAAAGCAAAAAAACTGCTCTATGTGTACCTGACTGAAGTCAAGTCGCTCCGTTTCGCTGTATTTCGGCTATATCCTACTTTTCATAACTATTCATAACATTGGCTCCACCTCTTCGTGACCTCAGAGTCCCATCAAGAACAGGACACACGGTGCATTTGGAAACTTCATGCTTCGAGATGACCGCTAGGAAACAGTGTTTTCTCACGATCTATGTGCTTCACAGGCATCGTGGCTATTGTTTCGGCTGTTTTTTCCAGCTATTTCCTATTATTCGTAACATTTGGCTCCACCTCTCCAGTATATACGGTAAGCGGTCACTCCCACACCTTGGATATGGCCATACACGAACACAGTATACGCGATAGCCGCCCTGTTCGATGCGCATCGGCAAACGTCGATTGTATATAGCTGCATGCACTGCATGCATCCTGGCCTGTAGACGTTCATGACAGCGCGGGGTATGTGTTCTATGAACACCTCTAGTTTCTTATAGTGCACAAATTGTAGGAGAACAGTCAGGTTCTGATTTATTATGACTGTGACATAGGCATGAAAAATTTGCGTTTACAACCTCAGAGGACCGGACTGTGAAGTTAGCTATGTGCTGTTCATCAAATTAAAAGTATTGAGTGGTTGGAATTAAGGACCCAGCTTTTAATAACTTAGCCAAATGTTTCAACCCCTATACAGAGATGATCTTCAGTGGCAGTGAAGCAGCTGCTACAAAAACTGATACCATAGTACGTGAATGAGTTGAATTACACAATGTGATAAACTTTAGAATGCATGCTCATACAAAACTCCTACATTGAAAGTCTGGTGGCCCAGATGTTGGATCATGCAGCATCATCTAGCTGTGCAGTACAGATGTGCACCAGTTAGTTATAGCTACCTCTATCATTGTTGAAACGACCATTATGGAAAATTGCTCCAATTCTATTATTCACCACATGATGAGCTCTTAGCTACTAAAACTCTTCCTGCAAGCGATCAAAACTGGAGGTGGGAGGTGGAAGCGATCAAAACTGGAGGTGGGAATGTGGCTTGTGCTAGCTAATACTTCTGTAAATATTTATTACTTCTTAAACCCCACAGACGCTTCCAGAGCTAGAAATGACATGAAAAAAAACCTGAAGGGGAGTGGTCACCTTTCCAGCTGGGGTAACACTGCCAAATAAGGACAGACAGTATGCCACCCATTGCTTCTATGCCTCTGGCTAGTAGACACTGTACAATTTGCATCTGACTGCAACGCACAAAATGTATGCTACAATAGCCAATGTACTGTAAGACAAATGAAATACCTTCTGATCTTGAACCAATTCCTTGAGTTACCTGTATTGGTATAACGATGTTGCATATTCAAGAACATCATTTGGATCGAAGCTAAAAATAATATATTCCTCACCTCAGTGAACCACACCTTGTGCTTCGGCATTAAAGGACTTACTTTATTGCCACAGTCTATGCAAATCATATCGGATTCAGTGAGATTTTCAATGATGGCAATGTGAGATTCGCCGGAGGTTTGGCTTCCAACACATGTTGAATAGAAACCAATATTGAACTTTGTAGACAGTTGCAATTCTTTCAAGCTAGATTTCATTCCGCTTATGACAGAATCGCGAATTTCCTTACACAAGCTTTCAATGTGTTTGGAATTACGTTGTAAGCATGAACGATTGTGCAGCTTCTCCACAAAAATTCTCAGGACTCTTCGAGACCCAACTGACCCATGCTGGATGTACACAGTGTATCTGCACTGTAGTTCTTTCACATTTAATATTATATCAAAAACGATTTGTTCTCTGTCCAGTTTTTTGCGATTGAGTACCCATGTGTACTTGGCCACATGCTGCTTGGCTAGATTAATTGCAAAGACAGAAAATAAACCCTTTGGACAGTATTGCAATTTGTCACCACGATCAAAGACTATTAGAAGGTCGGGAACGTTTGGTTCCGAATAATCGGCAGATTTGGATAGATCATGTTTAGCACCTACTAGAACACAAGGCATGAAATACTTTGTCTCAGGGTTGACTTCATCTCCCTCAAGTTCAACAACAATGTGAAGATGGCTGAGAAGACTCAGAAGGAATTTTAAACTGAGAGCAGTTGGTTCATTCCTTTGGAGAGCAATACATTTTCTGACAGCATCCACTGAAATGAGTCCTTTTTCCTGGAAATCTCGCACTTCTTCTGGTGTAAGCTTGGTATTACTGTAATTGAATTTCTCAGCAATAAGGTCACTGATGGCATCATAAATTAATTGAGGATTAGTGATGACAACGTTACCTAAACCTGCACCACTGAAGTATCTGATGATGCCAAATCGTCGGTGAAGGAATGCCAGCACTTGCTTGACATCACTTTCTCTAATACCACACCTATTGGCCATGTCTGCGCACCGCTCATATGTAAGAATTCTGTGTTCTTTTGACCTTCGCAACATCAAATCAAATCCTAGCCAATTTGCAGAAATTTCTTCCTTGTAGTCACTGTCACCAGATTCCTCAAAGATTAACCTTCTCACCTTTTCTCTGATTTCCTGGAATACTGGATCTTCTGCAGACTCATTATTAACCATATACACAAATCTCACAAATCCTGGCTCTCTACACGGCACTTGCAGCATACCCTTCAGGTAGTAAGGAGTGTCCCTGAGAAGCTCTTGAACAGCAGTGTCAATTTTTCCCTGCACACTTGCATCTGTAACACGGTCACTATGTGTGCCAACTAATAGCACCTTGGCTTCTATGACTCGGTCTTTTCCATCCTTCTGAAACCTGTAACTCCTGGTTGTCTGAATGCTAGCAAGAATATCAAGAATTAAATCTCCCACAGTAAACGTTGAGATGCCAGGTGGTGGCTCATAAACTGACCCATCACTTCTCTTGTACACAGCAGAAATCTCATGGTCTAGACCGCTTGCAGCATGCTCCAGATTGAAAACCAAGAGGAAAATGGACGGTCCCGAAATAATAGCAGGGAGCACCTCCTGAAATTCCAGTTGTCCTCCTGTATCAGTGAAATATATTGTACACTGATTCTGAAGACGCTTTTTTGCGGCTATCCACTTTTCACTGCCAAACTGGAGACTTAGTATAGTGTCAATTAGATCTTTGTAAGAAGGCAGTTCCAGCTCATTCTGACCAGCTGTATTCAATTTCTTACCTGTGCTGTTTGATTTTGACAAAGAGTGCTCATGTTTATCATATTCAGTGTTGACTTTCACAGGCAATCCAGTTTCTTTTCCAGGCTCATTTGTCAGTGATGCTTCCCGTAAGTAGTGTGAGGTTTGTAACATTTCATTTTCTTCAGGCTTGCTGGAGTGTTCACCAGAGGAGCTAGGCAACTGTTCATTATCCCTGGAAGGTTGGTGTGTTATACTGTGCAGAAACTGTGCTCCTTCTTCTTCCCACTCAAGCACAGTCCACTCATCCCCCTCCACTGTGACTGCAATGACAACAGGTTTGTCTGCCACACCAGTAGACTTACTTGGTTGACCAGTCTGCTTTAGAAGCCGTCTCTTCAGGGATGACTTACCAGTTTGGGGAGCACCAACTGTCATACACTGTGCAATACATAGTGGCATCATTCTCTCCTTTTCTAGTAGCACATCTTCAAATGCCTTTTTGTCAACTGCAGAGATTGAAATTGGCACAGGCACTGTTTTTATGTATAGTATATAGTATAGGACGTATTAATGCAAACAAGATCAATGGCAGTCTATAGCTAATTTGAGAACTGTGTTTAAACTTTGAGGTAGTCTGTTGCTGGCTTAACCAAAAACATTTATTGGTTTGGCAGCACTGAGTAACTAGTGGCACCAGGCATACCACCATGGCAGCAGTGGTCCATTGCTGGTGCAGTCTATGGCAGAATTGCAAAGCAGCCATACTACTACATTTTGGTGAAAATTCAGTCTAAGTTCTTTGTGGAGGAGTATCTACAAGATAATTGGGGTACAACCTACTACCAGCAACAGTTACTGTAGTTTAGTTTATATTTATGTCTTGTGCAAAATTAAATATTGACGTGCCAATGAAGTAGCTTGTCTTGAATGACAGACTAGTATCCAGCCATATTTATATTTACATCCAAGCTTGTATCAGCTCAATAATCTTTTCAGTATAAAATTAATGGTGTACGACTAGTGCGAACCAACCCTCAATGGCTAATTCTGTTTCTATGGTTACCTGTGCTTCCTTTTGCAGTACAATTAGGTCCAGGTCCAGCTTCATTCTTGGCTGCTACTTGTACCCTATATTGTTTGTGTTTGTATGTTGGCGTGTATGTTGTACAAGCACATTAAGGTGGCAAATACCCCTTTACGTTAGGTTACCTTTAACCGTCAGGGCGCCCCGACGGTTAAAGGCCTAACGTAAAGGGGTATGTGCCACCTTAATTCTGTACATGCATGCCATATTATATATGTCCATGCATGTCAATGTGTGTGTGTAAACGTGCATGCATGTATAATCACCGTGATTGAGTTGCGCATGTTTTCCTTGGGTATGATACATGTGTTGTTGTGTATGGCATACATACTAATAGTACATAATGTGTGTGTGTATTTGTTTATTGGGGGATAAAGTAGTGCAGAGAATGTCTAGGATGTAGCAATAAAATTAAGTAGCGCTCACTCATATTCTGTGTTCCCAGTGAGAGGGAAGTTGGGGGCATCCCTAATATAGTATGTTAAATTCACTTGAGAGCTCTCAATGTAGAAAGGCATCAGAGCAATGAAGTCGACAGCTGTTCCATCCTCCACTACTTCACGGATGTGTATAGTGTAGCTCATCACCGGAAGTCCTCCACTATCACTTGGAGGATTCCATGAAGCCTTAAGAGCAAGTTCATCAATAATACCTTCGACAATGAGATTCTGTGGCTCGCTAGGGGCTAAGAATGAGAGAGAAGGGATTTCACCAGTCGATGAACATCGTGAGTTAAATGTTCACTTGACATCATCAACAAAATACTCTTACAATCAATCCAGTTCGTGTACTGCATTGCACTAAAGCACAAAGATTTGGGCTGGATAGATAGGCATATACAGCATGAAGCAAAGCCAAGTGCGGTACCCTGCATGTTGTACATGAGACTTGCTGCATACTATCTAGATCTGGTTATTACAGACTGTAGATGGAGGTGTTATGCTTTCTAGGGGAAAGCAATATTGTGCATTAAACCACGTTTAGGGACATCAAGTTAATTATACAGCATGTGCCAGTACAATATCGTTCATGCCAAACTTCACACACTGTTTCTACACCTTGAAAAATTAAGTTACAATACATGCACATAATTATAATTTAAGTTTGATGATGATGGAGGTGAGTGGTGGTGGTGATGGTTGTAGGGGGTTGTAAGATTACAAAAATTATGACCATTCCATCTTCCACTACATGGCAATACTGAGATGTAAATGGCTCTGAAAAGCAACCAATTAGAGTTGCGCAGTTAGTCAGCTTCTCTCATTTACAGGCCATTTGTAGGAAGAGAGGCTGCCTGGAAATTTTCGATTTCAAGCTGCTGCAAAGTTGGCTGCATGCACCACAAATCAAATGTCATCGCATAACAACTAAAACTAGTTGTGTGTTGCATTAAAACTTCACTTCCATCATGGAGAAGCTTCATTCTTGACAGCTGGAACTGTCACATCCACTAATTCAATATTCACTGCTGACTATAATATACGTTACATACGTACAAGCCATTTCTTCTCCCGCAAATTGCCTGGAGATGAGTATATCATTGAGCAGCCAATGCCCCTGCAGTTCTTAATGAACCGGATCTTACTGGTTGACATTATTGCTCCACTTACGGTCTACTGGAGTTTCAGCCATCATGTATGGGCTCCGGTATCTATTCACTAAATGTCCATCCTCGAATGGATGGACACTATAGTGTCCACCTGCAATAGATGGGCATTATACTGTCCATCCTGCAATAGATGGACATTACCGGTATATAGATGGACATTACAATGTTCATCCTGTAACGGATAGACATTATATTTTTTTAATCTCATGGGTAGTTTTCTTTTTGGGACGTGGAATATGACAGGCCAGAGAATATTCTTTGCTTTCTAGTACATATACACTATGTTAGTTATATGGTGAATTAATGTTGAATTGCAGATAATCAGACTTATACCTTGGGGTGTATCATCATTACTTTCATCACCAGTTTTATCATCACTTTCGTCATCACATGAATCACCATTTTCATCCATCTGTTATTGAGCAAACGAAGAACTATTTGCAGTGTAGTCATATACCACAGCAAACCAAGTAAATACATCAGTGAACTACTAGAGAAAAAAATAAGCTACCAGAATAATCTGTGGACCTAGCTGCATACTATAAGACTCAAATCTGAGTCATATGTTGGAGAGTGGAGTATTATAACCACATGTCCTTTTGTCATTTGTATAAACACACTTCAGCTGTTTATTTTACTGATGTAGCTAATAATGATTTTATGATCATACCAGGTTCAGTGGGTTTCTTCCACAGAAGATGCTGTATCTGTCCAACTGTCGCCTCAAATTCTTGTATGAGGCAGATCGTTGTTGCTGCTCCGTCCAAGTTTTGATAATGTGCTCACATATCAGCTGCTGTTTGGAGACTTCATCAAGACTGTCACAGATGTCATTATGTTTCTTATTTAATGCACTTGATGATGGTTCAAGGACTCGTACCAGAGCATCATGGAATCGGTACATCCACTGTGCCAGCTCTGTGATAAAGTCATCTGATACAGACATTTTTGCATTTTCATTTGAAAACAGCTTTGTTATGAGATCCTGGTTAAGCAAGGCATATGGTTCAAAGTTTAGAAGCTCAGAGATTCGCTTTCCTTGACTCCCATCTGAGTTCATGAGCATCAGGTCGGGGTTATCTCTTTCACTTCTTTCTGAAATTCTTCTACTGAGATCTTTGATGCTGTACGAATGAAATTCATCAACTACTTCCGGAAGAATGTTGTCTGCCACATCAACTATGAACTCTTCAGTGAGTACTCTTGGACAAAATTGATGCTTCGATTTTAGGATAGTCTGAATCAGCTGTGAACGTAGTCTGACACAGTAAATTCTGCTATCTTCCAAGCAAGTCATACTGAGAACAACTGTATTTAGATCTCTCACTTCAAGGAGAGATGATATTCCATTTTTGTCAAGCCAGGAGATGCCATTCCTCCATATTTTACATTTGCACTTCACAGCAGGACCATCTGTTTTGGTGCTACTTAATGCAGCATCATCTTGAAGCTGAGAGAAAATGAAGGCTAGTCGGAGAAGTAGGACATGCAGAAAACGAGTGGTGAAGAACTGGTGCTCTACTGAATGCATTAACCAGCCACAGCAATATGAACTCATATGACACTCATGCAAAGGACGCTCTGATTTAATTAGAGCTGGGAAGAGGTAAAACTCATCATCTGTCTTTTCAGTAGGTGACCGGGCCAGTTCAGAGAGATCAATCCAGCCTGGTTCAACTCGATGACAGAACTCAAAGTGCTCCAGGAATCCGATGATCATGTCTGTATTGAGGTCAGGAAAGACCCCTCTTATTCTGAACTCCATAACAACTCCGGTGCTGCCTAGTGAGATGTGTGTGGGAAAGTCACGCGGGGCGAATATGCTCCAAATGACATATTCAAGCACTGCTGCAATGTCAGTGATAACCCAGCTTTTACATGGATTCTGTCTGTTCCTGAGGAGAAGCACTTGACCTTTGTCATGCAGAGTTTGGAACAGTGGCAGTAGTTCAGTTGGATTGCAGGGAAGCAAATGTGAGTTGCCTTCAAGATCTTCTGATATGCTCTCAAGGGTGCGTCCTTGAATACCAGTACTTGTGTACGTGTTCCAGACATATCTGTGCAGAACATAGCACCGTTGGTCAATCTTTCCTGCACGTTCCCTGATAGAGCTACAGCTCTTCTCCAAGTAGTAGCGAAGGAGATCTAGGCCAGGACACACAGGCCTTGTGCAGTCCAAATGCACAATACCCTTGGGTTTATAAAACTGATTACTGCCATGCTTGGAGAAAACTGCCTTAGCAAATAGTGAGTGTATTTGGTCAACCCTTCCCATGTCAAGCTGGTCTTCGTGGCTTCCAACAAATATAATGTGAGGTTTCATCTCACTGTGAGCACAGCATTCCAGAATGAATGACAACCAGTGTTGCAGACTATGGCAAATGTCATTCTCACATTGTGCAATGTTTGTCACAACTATGAAGATTCCTGCCAACTGAGAAGAAGAGTTTTGCAAGAAAGCGGCATGACTGGTGAGATATTCTCGCTGGCCAGCAAAATCATAAATCACAACATTCCCAAAGTCTTTGCTGCTGATATTCATTGAATTGATCCCAGCTGTTTGCTGTTTAACTCCCTTAATTTGAATTCTCTGGAATCGAGCAAACAGTGAATCAAGAAAGCCAAGATTACTCTGGAGAGCTTGCACCATTGAAGATTTCCCCGCCTGAGGATCTCCTAAAACAAATACTTTCACAACTGACTCAAGAGGGTAGTTGCCTTTGCAGAAACTGTCAAGAAGGCTTCTTATATCGATTGAGGATGACATGTCAAGTGGAGTCATTCCCTCTGCATTCTTGCACAGCGGATCACATTCGCCTGTTGAGAGCAGGAATTCTGTGATAAGATACTTTGCAACTTCAGGACCTTTCTTACAAGCACAGTGCAGTGGTGTATTGCCATTATCTGCACGGCAGTGTGGGTTACAGTTGTATTGTGATATGAGAGATTTTACAATATCAAGGTGTCCATTGAAGGCTGCATAGTGCAGTGGAGTGTCGCCATTATTGTCACCAATTTGAGGATTACAGCCAAGTTCACTAATAAGATACTTCACAACAGCCAGGTGGCCATTGCTAGCAGCAGAATGCAGAGGTGTAAAACCATCCACATTACCATGTTCTGGACTGCATTTGTGTTCAGCAATGAGATACCTTGCAACTTCAAGATGACCATTCTTACAGGCTGAGTGAAGAGGAGTGGTGCCATTATTGTCACCAATTTGAGGATTACAGTCGAGTTCACTGATGAGATACTTCACTACAGCCAGGTGGCCATTGAGAGCAGCTGAATGCAGAGGTGTAAAACCATTTACATTACCATGTTCTGGACTGCATTTGTGTTCAGTAATGAGATACCTTGCAACTCCAAGATGACCATTCTTACAGGCTGAGTGAAGAGGAGTGGTGCCACTATTGTTACCAATTTTAGGATTACAGTCGAGTTCACTGATGAGATACTTCACAACAGCCAGGTGGCCATTGAAAGCAGCTGAATGCAGAGGTGTAAAACCATCCACATTACCATGTTCTGGACTGCATTTGTGTTCAGTAATGAGATACCTTGCAACTCCAAGATGACCATTCTTACAGGCTGAGTGAAGAGGAGTGGTGCCACTATTGTTACCAATTTGAGGATTACAGTCGAGTTCACTGATGAGATACTTCACAACCACCAGCTGGCCATTGATAGCAGCTGAATGCAGAGGTGTAAAACCATTCACATCACCATGTTCTGGACTGCATTTGTGATCAGTAATGAGATACCTTGCAACTGCAATATGACCATTCTGACAAGCACGGTGCAGTGGAGTGGAGCCACGGTTGCTAGAGAACTGCGGGTCACAGTTGCATTCTGAGATGAGAAATGTGACAATATCCAGATGTCCTATAAGACTTGCCAAGTGCAGTGGAGTACGGCCATATTGGTCCGTAGTTTGCAGCTTGCATCTTACTTCACAGGCAAGATACTTCACTACAGCCAGGTGACCACACAAGCATGCATAGTGCAGTGGAGTGGTAGCAGAAAAGTTCATATATTCTGGGTTACAAAATCGTTCAGTGATGAGGTACTTTGCAACTTCAAGACGACCTTCTTGACAAGCAATATGGAGTGGTGTGTCACCATCTTCGTCAGTGCACTCTGGATTGCAGTCAAGCTCAGTAGTGAGATACTTTGCAACTGCAAGATGGCCATTCTGACAGGCACAGTACAGTGGAGTGGTGCCACTATTGTTACCAATTTGAGGATTACAGTCGAGTTCACTGATGAGATACTTCACTACAGCCAGGTGGCCATTGATAGCAGCAGAATGCAGAGGTGTAAAACCATCCGCATTACCATGTTCTGGACTGCATTTGTGTTCAGTAATGAGATACCTTGCAACTTCAAGACGACCTTCTTGACAAGCAATATGGAGTGGTGTGTTACCATCTTCGTCAGTGCACTCTGGATTGCAGTCAAGCTCAGTAGTGAGATACTTTGCAACTGCAAGATGACCATTCTGACAGGCACAGTACAGTGGAGTGGTGCCTCTATTGTTACCAATTTGAGGATTACAGTCGAGTTCACTGATGAGATACTTCACTACAGCCAGGTGGCCATTGATAGCAGCAGAATGCAGAGGTGTAAAACCATCCGCATTACCATGTTCTGGACTGCATTTGTGTTCAGTAATGAGATACCTTGCAACTTCAAGACGACCTTCTTGACAAGCAATATGGAGTGGTGTGTCACCATCTTCGTCAGTGCACTCTGGATTGCAGTCAAGCTCAGTAGTGAGATACTTTGCAACTGCAAGATGGCCATTCTGACAGGCACAGTACAGTGGAGTGGTGCCACTATTGTTACCAATTTGAGGATTACAGTCGAGTTCACTGATGAGATACTTCACTACAGCCAGGTGGCCATTGATAGCAGCAGAATGCAGAGGTGTAAAACCATCCACATTACCATGTTCTGGACTGCATTTGTGTTCAGTAATGAGATACTTTGCAACTTCAAGGTGACCATTCTGACAAGCACTGTAGAGTGGAGTGCAGTCAATACTGTCACTAATTTGAGGATTACAGCCGAATTCACTAATAAGATACTTCACTACAGCCAGGTGGCCATTGATAGCAGCAGAATGCAGAGGTGTAAAACCATTCACATTACCATGTTCTGGACTGCATTTGTGTTCAGTAATGAGATACCTTGCAACTTCAAGACGACCTTCTTGACAAGCAATATGGAGTGGTGTGTCACCATCTTCGTCAGTGCACTCTGGATTGCAGTCAAGCTCAGTAGTGAGATACTTTGCAACTGCAAGATGGCCATTCTGACAGGCACAGTACAGTGGAGTGGTGCCTCTATTGTTACCAATTTGAGGATTACAGTCGAGTTCACTGATGAGATACTTCACTACAGCCAGGTGGCCATTGATAGCAGCAGAATGCAGAGGTGTAAAACCATCCGCATTACCATGTTCTGGACTGCATTTGTGTTCAGTAATGAGATACCTTGCAACTTCAAGACGACCTTCTTGACAAGCAATATGGAGTGGTGTGTCACCATCTTCGTCAGTGCACTCTGGATTGCAGTCAAGCTCAGTAGTGAGATACTTTGCAACTGCAAGATGGCCATTCTGACAGGCACAGTACAGTGGAGTGGTGCCACTATTGTTACCAATTTGAGGATTACAGTCGAGTTCACTGATGAGATACTTCACTACAGCCAGGTGGCCATTGATAGCAGCAGAATGCAGAGGTGTAAAACCATCCACATTACCATGTTCTGGACTGCATTTGTGTTCAGTAATGAGATACTTTGCAACTTCAAGGTGACCATTCTGACAAGCACTGTAGAGTGGAGTGCAGTCAATACTGTCACTAATTTGAGGATTACAGCCGAATTCACTAATAAGATACTTCACTACAGCCAGGTGGCCATTGATAGCAGCAGAATGCAGAGGTGTAAAACCATTCACATTACCATGTTCTGGACTGCATTTGTGTTCAGTAATGAGATACCTTGCAACTTCAAGATGACCATTCTGACAGGCTGAGTGAAGAGGAGTGGTGCCACTATTGCCACCAATTTTAGGATTACAGTCGAGTTCACTGATGAGGTACTTCACTACAGCCAGGTGGCCATTGAAAGCAGCTGAATGCAGAGGTGTAAAACCATCCGCATTACCATGTTCTGGACTGCATTTGTGTTCAGTAATGAGATACTTTGCAACTTCAAGGTGACCATTCTGACAAGCACTGTAGAGTGGAGTGCAGTCAATACTGTCACTAATTTGAGGATTACAGCCGAATTCACTAATAAGATACTTCACTACAGCCAGGTGGCCATTGATAGCAGCAGAATGCAGAGGTGTAAAACCATTCACATTACCATGTTCTGGACTGCATTTGTGTTCAGTAATGAGATACCTTGCAACTTCAAGATGACCATTCTGACAGGCTGAGTGAAGAGGAGTGGTGCCACTATTGCCACCAATTTTAGGATTACAGTCGAGTTCACTGATGAGGTACTTCACTACAGCCAGGTGGCCATTGAAAGCAGCTGAATGCAGAGGTGTAAAACCATCCGCATTACCATGTTCTGGACTGCATTTGTGTTCAGTAATGAGATACCTTGCAACTGCAATATGACCATTCTGACAAGCATAGTGCAGTGGAGTTAGGCCATCAAAGTTGCTGTATTCTGGATTGCAATTTTGATCGGTGGTGAGATATTTGACGATTTCAAGATTTCCATTCTCACAAGCAAAGTGGAGTGGAGTACTCCCATTATTGATGGTATTGCCCTGTGGGTTACAATTGCACATTAACAGAAGGAACTTAACTGTGTCTAATTGTCCATTAAAGCAAGCACAGTGCAGTGGAGTGAGGCCATCACTGTCAGCAATCTCAGGATTACAAGCGCACTCATCAATAAGATACTTCTCTACAGCAAGATGGCCATTCAGGCATGCCAGGTGGAGTGGAGTAGTATCAGTTAGTGTTAGTTTGGCACAGGAAGGAGCACACTGGCGATTGTTCAAACAATATTTTTCGATTATAATTTGTCCACCCTGGCAGGTATGTAAAACAAGATCTAGCTTGCCTTTTTCCAGTGGATCACAGTTATAGTTTGTAACCAGCAAACGAACTAAATCCAAATGTCCATTTTCACTGGCACAATGAAGTGGAGTGATACCATTATTATCACCACCATGCGGATCACATTCACATTCTGCGATTAGGTACCTAATCAACTCATCATTACCGCTTTCACTGGCTGCATGTAGTGGAGTGTAGCCATCATTGTCAGTGCAGTGTGGATTGCACTTGTAATCAGTTATTAGACACCTCACAATGTGTAGATGACCACTCTTGCAGGCAAGGTGAAGAGGAGTGCGGCCGTTAGGGGTGGTAGTTTCAGGATTGCAGTTCTGTTCTCTGATAAGGTACTGGGTGACATCAAGATGTCCATGCTTGCATGCAAGATGCAGGGCTGAGAGGCCTGAAGGGTTCTCGACGTCACTAGGATTCAGTCCATGCTCTGTGATAAGGTCTTTAAGGGTTGAGAGGTCACCATCTGTGCATGCCTGGAGCAGTTGTGTTTCCATGTCTGAGGTTACTGAATGCAGCTGATAATCAACCTTGCAGAGAACTTTACTGTGCTGAGTAAGTGGGGTTGATTTGAGGCTCTTGCAACTTGTGTTGTTAGATAATTCAAGGCCACTGGCCAAAGCAACAGTTTTATCCTGCATGAAAATATGCTGAAATTTACTGTGTGGAACTAATCAGTTAATGTTTACTGAATTGTGACAAACCATGGCCGTGCACAATGTATTTAATTACAAGATAGTTCAGGTTAGAATCCACGAGTGTTCTTATACTGCATCATGAGCGTTCTCCTGATTGCATAGATGTACAGCTGATGGTGTGTACACTTCTTCCAGACTTAAATTATTGTACACAACAATAAAGCAATGGAATTTGCGTACCGGGTATTTCATAATTCAAGTATGGTAATACAAATACTCGATGCACTGTGCAGTTCTGTTTCCAGGCCCAATCAGCAGTACATTGTATGCATGACAGTTCAGTATGATGCATGAGTGATTACATGCATGACAGTTCAGTATCATGCACGAGTGATTACATGCATGACAGTTCAGTATCATGCATGAGAGATTACATGCATGACAGTTCAGTATGATGCACGAGTGATTACATGCATGACAGTTCAGTATCATGCCATCACGAGATTTAATTCTTTTACTGTAGAGATGACAGTTATACACTAGAAAGATAGACGACAGATGCCGGACAGACAAACAGACAGAATCGTTGAAGCTTCATGAGCATGGGGCACCAACACATGCATCCAGTGCTTACGCAGCAAAAATTTAATGCCACAAGTATAATTATTGTATTATTAGTATTTTTCATCTACCATAGTTATGCATGGTATTGTGGAATCCAATATCATCCAAATACGGAATACCCTGTGCCCTTTGACAACAACATTGCAGTGCTTACGCAGTAAAATGCACAAGTATTATATGTTGCATTATTTAATTGTACGTGATATTGTTACTCTGAGACTGTGCTCTTTCTCCCTTCCATAGTAACTAGGTAGTTGAATAATCTGCTTGAAGAGAGTTAGTTTGATACAACTGAATTAATGACGCTTAAATACTATAGCCATCACCTTCACATTGCAACACCATTGGGGAAATACATGTGTAGAACATTCCAAGGTCAAAACTGTTTAGTCCGCATGCCTACAATTATCTGCTCATTAATTGTAGTCTTGATACTTGACATCAGAAACCACAGTACAGTTCTTTGAGCAGCGAAGTTTATTGGAGTCCGGCATGCGCAGATTGTCTTTGTGATAGGAATGCATGCTCACTACTTAGGACCATGCAAATGAACTGTATAGCCATACCCATTAGCACCTATCAGGATGCAATGACATAACATGGCTGAACTTTGGGCTGGTGATGAAGTGATCGGGAAGACCTCCAAGCACAAGATGCATGATCAAAGTATACGTTCCATTTTCCACAAATTGAGTAAGTACAGAAATTGTGGGCTAGGCCTTTAACGGCATCTGGTTCATATAAAATCAATAATAATAATATAGCTACCTCTGATATCTCATTTTGATTGTTTCAGATCTCAATACTGAAACAGCTTAAGGAAATCTGTACCGGAGACTAGCAGCAAGGAAGAGAGAGGTTTCTGTAGGGTTCATGAAAGAAATTTAGCCAGCTGCCTGTGTCAACCAACAGTGGATGCGCAAGGGGTAATGAATCTGTGATGATACATTTACCAGCAATTAATGGGGATGGACGGGGGTGATGCTGCATGGTTCTTAATGTGCACAAACACTGATTCTGGAAGCCAGTTTCTTATATAACAAAATGCAATGCCAATATTTGAGCCTGCTGGAGAAAGTATTGTCCGACCAGCAGACATAATTCTGAAGATGAAAATCATCAAGGAGGTCTACCTGTACTGTGTCTGACTACATGTAGAGTTCATTGTGTTTCTCAATGCAACCACATTTTGACTTTTAACTGAGGAAACTAAGTTCACAAAGAATGCATGCACAATTCTCAAGGTCAGGTATCCAGCAATAAAAATCAAGTTTTGCTACATCAAACTTGAATGCTGTAACTTAAGTTGCAATTAGCATGAATAGTTAAGTGCCATCATCAGTGAATACTGCGCACAGATGACACCAACAAATGAATGTTATTGCACTCTCATAGCTATGTCCAAATAAGATGCTTATAATTAATGCACAGCTGCATCACCAGATCCCTGCAGCAGGGGGTTAGGTAATGGACAGCTGCATCACCAGATTCAACAAGGGGTTAGGTAATGGACAGCTGCATCACCAGATTCAGCAAGGGGTTAGGCCTATGGACAGCTGCATCACCAGATTCAGCAAGGGGTTAGGTAATGGACAGCTGCATCACCAGATTCAGCAGGGGCAGGGGCGGATACAGGATTTATGAAAGGAGGGGGGCACAATGATATTAAACGCTGCCGGAGGCAGTGCATATAGGCGCGTAGCGCCGATCAGTCCGCGCGAAGCGCGGAAAAAATTTTTCGCCTTCATTTTTTACTTTTCAGGATGGGCTCTCGTGGCACCTTCGCACTTTTGCACTGCAAGTTCCAGATGTACGAGGATTGCAGGTCCCAGGGCCGCCATGAGCTTATTCTTCCTTGCTAAAATTTCGCTCACGAACGTAATACGTACGTACACGGAGGGGTATACTAGATCGTGGTCTCGTTCCCAAGCCGTTCGGTTTCAGGCAACGCACGGTATTGCGAGCTGAGGAGGCCAGGCCAGGAGTTGCAGCGTAGCGGCAGCAAGTTAGTAAGGAGGAAAATAAAGCGGTGAAGAAGCAAAAGGGGGGGGGGGGGGGGGGGGGGCACCGGCCCCCGGTGCCCCCCCCCCCCCCCCCCCCCCCCCCCCCCCCCCCCCCTAGATCCGCCCCTGAGGGGGTTAGGTAATGCACAGCTGCATCACCAGATCCAGCAGGGGATTAGGTAGTGGACAGCTGCATCACCAGATTCAGCAAGGGGTTAGGTAATGCACAGCTGCATCACCAGATTCAGCAAGGGGTTAGGTAGTGGACAGCTGCATCACCAGATTCAGCAGGGGGTTTGGTAATGGACAGCTGCATCACCAGATTCAGCAAGGGATTAGATTACTGGTGCACAACTATAATAATTGGGTACATTTCAGCTTGCGATTGGACAGTGTTTGCGATTGGACAGTGTTTATGCTGAACGCACTTCAACATTACAATGCCGCTGTCCACATCCGCCCATCTCTGGCATGCGGAAAAACCACCATGATTGAGTCATTGGTACTGGAGACAGATATTGCTGTATATATAAAATACTGACAATTCTTTCAAATAGCCAGTATCTCGATAATTATGATAGACAGAAGACATAGCATGTTCACTATTCACTGCATTGGTGACTTCTATTTACCTCACTTTATTTGAAGTCACATGCTTACTTGATCCAGATGGCAACACAGTGCGGCAATGTTAGTATGTCTTGTAGATGTCCTGTTGGCTGACTGGGGGGTCTGGCCTTACCTTCCAAGATTCACTCGTTTTCAGGTAAAGGGATGCCCCATGACAGAGTACGGAGGAAGGAGGCGAGGACAATTGGGAAACTAGTGCACGTTTCCAGATCTTGCAATGCATGCAAAAGAAATACAACTATTTGATAGGTAACCTGTCTGGATAATTATTGTAAAAGTGATTTTGCTTACGATTACTATATTGAAATGTCTATACAGTATGTGTGTACATCAATCCAACAACATAAACATGGACTGTTGCAAACAAACATGCAAGTATTGCATCATCCATAATATTTGGATCACATTCATCTCCTGAATAATGATACCGGTAGTTCCAATTACCTCATAATCCAGTCTACTGAATATAGTATTATATGTACCATCTGTCTAAATAATGCAGAACATGCATGTACAGACTATTCAGCAACAGCCACACAAGTATTGCATCATCCATAATTATGTTTGCTACATTGCTGAATAAATAATTATATAATGACAACTGTGAGTTCCAGCTTCTTCGTAATCCTGTCTGGTGAATTATCTATTCACTCAAATCTAAATTAACCGCTCCACAGTGGCAGTGCTTATGCAAGCCACAACTTGCAATAATTATTAGGAAATTCACTGTACAGAGTCGAGAAGCAGACATGGCACTAGCCAGTTAATGATGATTAACTGGCGGGACTTGATCCTCAGCTGTTCCATGTAGTCCATAGTTGAGTAGTGCTGAAGATGGATTCCACTCTATGGAGGATGACCCTATACAGCTAGCTACACTTGATCCCGCTGTTCCATATAGTCCATAGTTGAGTCATCAGTACTGAAGACTTTGGATTCCACTCTATGGAGGATGACCCTATACAGCTAGCTACACTTGATCCTGCTGTTCCATGTAGTCCATAGTTGAGTCATCAGTACTGAAGACTTTGGATTCCACTCTATGGAGAATGACCCTATACAGCTAGCTACACTTGATCCTGCTGTTCCATGTAGTCCATAGTTGAGTCATCAGTATTGAAGACTTTGGATTTCACTCCATGGAGGATGACCCTATACAGCTAGCTACACATCATTTCAAATGGTGAACATCTTGGCATGTAGTATCAATAAGTACAGAAACGTGCAGTGTTGACCAATTGTTGCATTTACCAATAAGTACATGTTGAAAGTTGTGTACATAATATAGCACTTTCTTGACGGTCCAGCAAGTTCTGTGGCAGTGCAGTGTGGCAATGCATGCGTACAATGACAGTCCTGGGGACTACTTAATCCTTTTGTGATAAACGAATATCCTAATATTCGAGCTGCTTATACTTTTTATTGTTATTTCAGTATTTGTTTATACTTTTATTGTTGTTTCAGTATTTGCAGCTATATGCTGCAGAACATTATCTTATTACACAATAGACTATGTTGAACAAAACAACATTTCTACGTACCGTAGCACCATATACTTTAACGGTATACGTACTGAATTGTTCAACGATGAATCTTGAACCCCGTCATGTATATAGATATATTATGCGCGACCTTGTCTATCATTATAAATGAACAGGTTTTACTGAAGGGTCTTAATCTTACTTATTTACCACAAGAGTGACCAAAAGTTCTGTGATACTTAATATAGTTACCGTTTTCAGTCTGTATAGACTCACTTAACATCCTTAACATCAAGCATGTAGCAAACGGCTCACACAGCCACTACTCTAGTACAGGTATATATCATCACGTTCACTTACTGGAAGGAATCTCGCGGCCAGACCTGACGGTTGATTCCACCGTCCCAGTCAGACTCTAAGCCCGGCCGCGCGGAGGGACAGGTGCAGCGCACCCAACCTCGGCGAGGTCTACACGCTACTCAACTAGCTAGCAGTAATACTAATCGCAGTGCTCGAGTTGCCTGTTGTCTTTTGCAGCAGCGTAGGCCTCTCAAGTTCGGAATCGAGCGTAGTTCACCTCAACTTCGTCTAGCTTTAAAAGGGGGGTGGGGCTGACATGTGATTGTTGTCAAGCACTTGGGGGCGGGTACGGGTGACTTGGAACGGAAGTGACCTTGCTCTAATTGGTTAAACACTGCCTTTCGTGTCGGTGTGTGTCTGTCGGCAAAAAACAAAGTGTTTCAAGCATGCAGGTTGACTACAGATGTTGTCATACTCAACACAATATTCGGACGTTTCTGTACCTGATACATATCGAGGCGGTTCTTTTCGCCGTTGTTTCAGATACTTCCTAACTGCTTCCTACTAAAGTTTCTTATAAAGGAGGTCGTGCGACTCTGTATGTGTACACGGTGGTGCTAAAGTCCTGGTATTACTTCATCCCCGGTGTGCTGAACTTCTTGAACTTAAACTTTAGTGAGTAGCCATTATACTAGTGTCACGAGGCAAAGTTGGAACATTTGAGACCCATAATACAACTTGTCAACAAGTGGGTGCATGCAGGCCATTTCTAGCTTTCAATCTGCACTTTTCTGCATAGATTTTTGATGGAAGATTTCTGTTGGAGGACAGAGATGTGCCATAGCTAGCTATATTGGTGAAGCCATGCTGTTGGATAGCATTTACCTCCCCTCAACAACTGCTACGCTGAATTATTGTCCCCTCAGCAAAACTAGCAGTAATCCTGTTCTGATAATAACTTGCTTACAATGCAGCACCAACTGACTATAGTGTTCAAATCAACAGCAACTACTTGTAAACTCATGATGAATGCAATAGATACGACACTAGCTAATATGACACAGCTATTATTGTGTGAGATCTGGCACATGTTTAACAGCACAATCATACACCTAAGTATACATCACTTACGCATTCACCACTAATGCATAGTTCAATGAATAACATCATAACAGACCAGAATAACAGCTTACTGCACAGTTTGAGGATTCATCTCTCTAGCTGATTGAACCATAAGTGTACACAGGTGGTACTTGTCCTCGTACTGAAAGTGTTTCAGAGTTGGCATGTGTTCGCTCTGACTCTGACAGCAGAGACCTGTTGTACTGGTTGGGACTAACCAATCGATGGGGCAGCGAGTCTGCACCCGATGGTCCATCTTCTGCTTGATTTCGTGTGTGTATTTGCTTTAGCAAAATGCTAACTTTGCTTGCTATAAATCGCACTATCCGCTTTCCTTTCAGTTGTCGGTAGGTGACACTCAACAGCAGGACTACCTACTAAGTACACCACATGCTGTCACAACTATGAGTGGCAGGGCTTCATCTGATGATGGCAGGAGAAACTGAATTGCAACAATTAACAGTATCAGAAACCCCAGTAGAGCTAGCAGTAGACTGTCCAACACATTCATGTAGTGTTCCTTGTAGGGCTGTACTATGAGTATTAGTATGGATAAACTCAGGAACACTAGTGCCCGCATTGACCACCCAATTTGATGTACCATATGGTAGTTGAGGAGGACGAGTACAAAACGAAGCAGCAAGTAGACTCCAGACATTGATCTTAAATCCCATCCTCCAGTGACACCATCTTTGTAGCATCCTTGAAAAGCTTCAACAAATATGTGCAGTGCATGGAACCTCCTCTTGTGACGGTTGAAACAGCTGTTGAATATTTTGCAAGGGTAGAAGATCAGCAGAAGCGGAGGGAGAATTGTAAATGCCAAGATAAGTAAAGAAACGATAGCGAATGGAAGGTGTTCTTTGCTTAAAAATTGCACAGTAGCATCGAACAATAGGACGTGTGACGTGCCTGGTACAAGCTCACCGTCTGCATTGTATATCTCTGTCCCTTGTAGAAGAAAGCATGAGACGAACAGAAGCTTAGAGTAAGACAGAAGAAGAAATGTAGCAAAGACATCGATAATGGATGCCTTTGAATCCCACCTCCTCCTAGCATAAACGAAGCATCTGTGAAATGGTTTCCAGAGCCAGACAATTGGTTTGAAGTTGTATCCATGTAGTTCAATACAAGTGTATGTAAGAGCAATGAGCAGTAGTGGATAAAAGGCAGACACATACTGGAGGGCAAGAACGTGAATGTTCTTGAGGCTTTGGCTCACACAGAATGGCGGAATGAGATAGCGGAAGAAGTCCAGGTCCCAGAATCCATACCCTGTGAGAATGACTTTGAACACAGCACGCGAGGTTATACCTAGTTCTGCCATTAAAACCCCGTGAAACTCGGGACTGTGGTTTATACTAATTACCACTAATTGACTGAACATGACGAAGCAGTTCATTGGTGCAGATGTGATACGGATTCGAAGAGTGAGAACTACAAAGTAAAAGACAGTTGCAGGAACAAATTCTGATATGATGTACAACAGCCACCAGTAGCTGCTCTCTATGCAGTTTGCACAAGCATAGCCAGTGGTAACAACTGAAGGCCCAAACCCATCAATACAATCCCTGCACAGCAGCCCCTCTCTATTCAGTGGTGCACAGAAGAAGTCGTTCAGATCAGATGTGTTGTGTGGTAGAGCTTTGTATCTGTGGATTACTATGTTGCTGTAGTAGACATAAGGACAACCGCCAACTGATATAGCGTTGGATTCTTGTTCGTCAGAACAGCTGTCATTGTATGTCATGCATTTACCCAAAACCAGGTAGGACTGCTGTCGCATCTGATCACAGACGGCACCGTCAACATGTGAAACACTCTTCCTGCAAACACAGTGAGAGCATCCTCCATCACTGGCTGACTTGTTACTGAACACGAACCACGTGGGACACCTGTCAGCAGTTGCTATGGTTTCGACATTTTGGGACTCGGACGCTTCAGTAACAACCTATATTGAAAGAAGTAGTTCAAAGCATTGAATGAGCCACTTTGAGCCACATAATTAGAGGATATAGCTACCCTCATTTATATCAATTAAAATGGTCATTGACAATGAGCACTGTTGAATGGTTTTAAAGGTTTGTGTAACGTGATGACGAGATGAAACAAACTAAATCAAAATGGCTGAATGGGTATATCGAAACCTAATAAGGTTAGCTATATACCGTTGGGAAGACTAAATCAAAATAATCCATCTTGAACCCCATGTCATATATAAATTCTAATACTTACGAGATGCACTTACGATCGGCCTGATTCAGGATGAAATAATTTTATACTGGTGTAATGTGTATTAATCAGGTGCAACAAGCACAGACGATAAACAGGTTGACTTAGACGATCAATAGACTGCATGTAGGAAGTCCTTTCTGAGAAATATAACTTGTGTAATCCTGTGATGTCGAAGTACGTAGCTACAGTTTGGACCAATCACAGTAAATAAATGACTTATAAAAGAACGTTTACTCACCTTGCAGAGGATGGCAATATTTACTGCCAGTGCCACCACCGATAGAGTACACATTGCATGCACTAACCTGATAGGAAGAGAGACATTTGTATCTCTTAAACCCTTCATGTAGCTACATGTATACTACTGCCTGAAACTCTTCATTACTGGCAGTATATATGCATAAATAATAGGCAAACTAATCATAGACAAGTCATATTGAACTTGGTATAACACTCTGTGCACTGTCACTGCATGCAAGCAGTCGCACAAAAAGGTTTAATGATTCAGCCAGAATAATACTCTTCTTTCCACAATGCCAAGGCATTATATACAAAAGAATATCCTTAAAAGGGAGTTAAGTTGGGACCCCAAGGACATAAATGCTCTTGAGGCTGTACAGAGATTTGCATGTAGGGTCTGTACCAAGCGATGGGATGTGAGCTACGCGGACATGTTGCAACTATGAACATTCCAATGCTCTCTGAACTGCTTAGAATGTGCCATCTTTACAAGATCACTCACGGGTTTAGCTTGTTGACTTCCCTAAAGCACCGCTATTATCTAGATCATGTATACCAGTTACTGCACAAGGTGTGCACACCATCTCACCCTCTTGCAACCACAGACTTGCACCAATGCATTTTATTCCTCATTTGCCGTATGCTGTTGTTACTTCCCCTAGTATTAAGATATTATAATGTTGTAGTCATTCGTAACAGGTTACATGTATCGTATTAGCGTTTTGCTACTTCATATATCCTTTGCTAGTGAATAAAATTGCGATAAAATAAAATAAAAAACGCCACGGTAGGCTCAAAGAAGAACTCACTGCGAATAACAAGGTACGCTACTTTCTTTCTCGGTTTCACATTCTCGTTTGTTTACAACCGTCGTTGCTACATGCCTGTTTATATCACAACAGGGTAACCTGTTACGACCCGTATATATACAAGTAATAAAAAACATTTAAAATGTAACAGGATGTAGGGATACCAGAACCGCAAAAAGTAAGGAAACAAGGTAGGGATGATCACACAAAACAGTGAAGTATACAACCCCCTACAGAGATCTTTTTCCATAATACGTGTATAATGAAAAAAGATATGTAGGGGGATTGTATACTTCACTGTTTTGTGTGATCATCCCTACCTTGTTTCCTTACTTTTTGTGGTTCTGGTATCCCTACATCCTGTTACATTTTAAATGTTTTTTATTACTTGTTTAGCTATGTCATTTTTTTAGCAGCAGGCGCATGCATACTGGACTCTGGCATTTACACTGCCAGCAATGGCTGAAGAATCAGACCCAAGCATCTCAAAAGCCAGGCTTTTCTGGATGGATACTAAGCCAGTGCTCCCTGAGCTGAAGACCATAGCTAAGTATAGTGTAGCTAAAATAGCTATACCAGATAGTAGTAGCGACACATTGTTGAGTCTTTAGATAGGCATTCACCCCTCTCACGGAACACAGTCTAGTAACATAATATATAGCACAGAGAATTTACCTCAGTCTAGTTCTTACGGTAACACAACAGCGCAAGGCACTTCTAATTCAGCAATCTTGAATAATAATTACGTATCGTTGCTAAGTGATCGTTTAAGTGCGCATGCGTACAAACATGAAAATGGCGTGACAAATGAAGCCATAGTTATTGAGTGGGCAGCTGTAGCCGCCTGGTGAAGACTTGGAGGTTGCCAAAAAGCGATGGGCTAGTGCACTGCTCGGTGTAAAATGCTGCTGTTTCGTGCAAAAACCATTATGAGGGATTGAGGCGACGTTGAGCTAGCCCGTCTGAAAGAAGAAAGAAAGAAAGAAAGAAGAAAGAAAAACAATTTGCCCGTTTTGCGTGTACCTGGTGCGGTAATTTCGCGACGGTTTTTCGCGACGCGAGGAGTCTTGTTGGTCATGAAAACACTCGAAGATGAACGGTATGTGGTTATAAAGGCTTATAAGTGTACCGTTTCTGAGATTTGGAGAGATTCTTTTGTATTAGCATATATTGCGTGTACGTCGTATCCCTACATACAGAGTCTACCGACTCTGTGATACGCATGCTTTGCAGGCATAAACATGCGCTACGCGGGCCTCACCACTACATTATGTTATTGTTGCGTGAGTTGAAGAAAAATTACTGATGCACCGAGTACTGCAGACAGTTGCTAATGAATCAGTGGTCGGGCCCTGCCTGAACATGATTGCATGAAGAAACTATTATAAAAGTACGTATACCCAATTGCAACTTCAACAGAATGCAGACTTACCTCGAAACGCTTGCTGCAGTCAGGTACTAGCGGACATGCAGTGATTATGACTGTGGACTGGGCTGAATAATAATATACCTGAAAATAGGCATCCCGGATGCTCATGCATTTTTACGCAAATTATCCCTATGTTCATACTTACGTGAATACGTGCTCCCCGATGCCCATTTTTTCGGTGAAATGGGCATCCCGCTGTGAAAATCTCATGCAGATGCCCAAGTTAGTCACCCCGATGCCCATATTTCGTGAATTTGGGCACCCTGATGCCCATATCTATGGTGAATTCAGCTATATACAGCTGTATTATAAACGTTACTTTCATAAATTCCAAACCTCGTGCTCCCCGATGCAGGCCGCGTGGGAGCCGCGGCCTGGGAACGAGTATGTACAAGAACTAGACTAACATTATTCCGTCTTGACCCTCCCTAATAACCATCATATATGGCATGGCTGTAACTGAAAGTCTCTTATGTTTACATTCCACCCAAATGTTGCCGGATGTTTGAGCAATCTTCATGAACCGTGATCAGAGTGTCAGCAAGTGCCTTCTATAGGCCGGGGAAAGCACCATTAGAATGAAACCGGTAGATAGGGTTTCACAGACACAGGACAAGTAAACACCAAGGGCACAGGGTTGCCCCAATACATTGCGGAAGTCTCAGCGCTAATCTAGTCTAGCTAACAAGCTAGCACTTAGCTTATAGCAGAATCAGATTAATCATCTAGATGACCCCCACACCAAGAGTTAGAGATAGCTAGCTAGGGCAACCAGAGTAGCCATGCGCTCGCGTTGTTCATGTGCTACTTTACTGACAAAAGTGTAGACAAGACCCCTCCCACTTTTTGAGATAATAAAGACAACTAAGTGGATATTGATCTGGCAGGTAATAGAGCAATGGTTAGGGTTAGGGCCACGCTAGGTGCTGAATGCGAAGGCGTATCCGCTACTCACTGCATGTAAGGGCTGGGTCGGGCTAGGATGTACATATTAGTATGCCAACTTCACCTTGGTTTTACACAGACATAGATCATTGTGTTCCATGTTGTTGATGATAATATGAAAGTGAAACCTCAAAACTCCACCCATGTATATTCAATTACGTCATAACTATTACATGACGTCAGTGGGTGGGACCGGCGTTGCCAACATAAACATACACAAAGGCAGAGAAGCGGATTATGTCCCGGTTAGCTACAGCGTACTGAGTGGTACCGTTCGAACGTACACATAACCAACTCAAAACCTACCCGGTAGATTTCTCGAACTCAGCCGGGAAGTTGCTCAACGACGCAAACAGCCACTCCAGAGATGGCCAGTGGGAGCATAGTTTCCGTCACAGCAACTCCTACGAGCAATATTTCCACAATCTACCCGGTAGGCAGACGCAGCCATTCCTACTCTTTGGATTGCCACCGGTAAGGTCAAGAATACCAAAGCACACATATTCCGCCTCGCTCGACTTCTCGTTCTCCCTCTGATTCAACCGCAAAGGCCTGAAAGTCACGGGACAAGTGACCACGCCCCACTTTTCTCATGGGGTCGTTTGACCGTTTCCAACGAACAAACTCGTCTGTACAGCAGGCATGGCACCTCGGACATCGGCGTCTAATGCTAGATCGCTAGCGCTTTGCAATCGCTTGAAGATGGATGCCGTATACAGTCCAACAAAACACGAAATCAGTATTCATGGCATTCTGTAACGTAATAAACCAACCGCAATCAGATGACATTTAGTGCCGTGTGCAATCGTTTCCATAGATACGCACGGCGCGCGAAATTCTTGCTGTGGTCAACCCGACCCTGGCCTTACATGCAGTGAGTACTTTTACTAGTATTATGCCTATTGCAAATAGGTATGTGCCGCTATGTAACTTACGGTCAATACAGTAATGAATGAATTATTGATGTCTCTCTTATATAATTATAGGAGAGTGAGCAATTTAATTGGCTCATGAGACTAAAATGTCCGTCAACTACCCAAACAGATCAGCAATGAAATAACCATCACTGTTATGACTCACAACCCACAAGAAACTGAAACTATACCAAATTACGTGTTGTTTCATATACAATAGGTGGGTAATACAATGTTGTTTTTAGTTAAAACTATAATGCATTTTAGTAAGGCATATTTCACTTTAGTAATTAAAACTAGAACTAAAATGAGGACTGTCTCAGCCTGTTAATTAAAACTACAACTAAACTAATATTTAAATCACCCCACAAAGGTGGTTAATAAAACTAAAAGAGCTTTTACTAACATGCACTTTTGAGATTTAGTAATTAAAACTAAAACTAAACTAAACAATGCGACTTCTACCTAAAAACTAAACTATTTCAGCTTTAGATTTATAACTAAAACAACATTGGTTAAATATCATAAGGCTCGCAACATATATAACTGCTTGTTTGACGCCAAAGCATATACTCAAATAGGATAGTATAATCATTGCTTGACATGCTTGTCAGTATTCCCTTGGTGCGGCCATGGCCACTGCAGGTTCAATAAATGTTTCTCAGTTTTAATTAACAGATTAATTAAGACAGCTCTCATTTCAGTTTTGAATAATGAAGTAAACAATTATGCAAGGTTTAGAACAACACTCATCAGCTGTATTTTCTCAGAGCATTGCTGAGAGTCAATCGTAAGCTGGGGATTGAAACTGATTCGAAGCTCTACCAAATTATGTGTTGTTTCATACTAGGTGAGGTACCTATTAGTAATAGGCACAAAAGCTAGTAATTACCAATGCAGCTCAATCACAAACATGACGTTTGGGCATTACACAAATTTTTGTTCAGCAATTCTGTCATACTAAACTCTTGCATGGGGAGCTAGTGTCGATTGTCACTGTCACCCTCTCCATGTATCTCACCATTCAGACTCTTCACTAGTTCATTAGTTCAGAGCTTCAATCTCTGTAGCTGATGTAACGAGTTCAGTGTCACGCAGGACTCCAGTCAGGGTCTTCACTAGTTCATTAGTTCGGACTCTCCACAACCTTTGACAGCTTCAATCTCTCTAGCTAATGTGACCAGTTCAATATCACGTAGGACTCCAGTCAGGGTCTTCCAAGTGACAGGATGCTTGCCCCTGTCAGCAATCCACTGTCGAAGAACCTCACGATTAATTTGTTCAGCATCATTCATATATTTGTAAGCGATAGCACGGATCCTGTTATCCTCCAGAAGAAAGAGACCGAACTCGTAGTACTTCGTCCCAACCTCCTGGGGAATGTTTAGTATAGATATCTCTCTTCCCTTGAACCAGACACACTCGGCTAGAGTTGGCCGATCGGCTTGATCATCAGTGGAGGTTGTTTAACAAAACTCAAGTAAGTGTACTTCAAACCTTCACACTCCTTGGGAGGGGGATATCATAACATGACAAAGTAAAGAGAGGACAATAGTATAGTGGAGGTTTCATCCCCCCTCCAACCCCTCCCCATATCCCATCTTCCATCCCTCCCCCTCCACCCTCCCCCCTTTCCACCCCTCCCCCTCCCTCCCCCTCCACTAGGCCTGCGCTTAATATGCCGGCATAATTTTGGGAATAATAGGGACTTCCTGTTAACAGGCATAATGTGAGAATAATCGGAATGAAATGGGAATAATTTCGTGCACGCGCTTTGGCGGAAAGTTGTAGTGTACAGGCGCTAGCCGTGCCCATGAGCAGTCTGCTGAGAAAACCTCAGGAGGAGAGAGCAGCAGCTCTACTGCAGGGAGTGTAGGGCTACTTCTAGCCAAGACGCTGCCCAAAGCATAGATAATAGAGCCGACCAGTCGGCTCTATTATCTATGCCCAAAGTCGTCAAATCTAGCTACATGTAGCTAGCACGTAAGCGGCAAGTTGACTGTAATCCTCCTAGGGGGAAGAAGCTCTCTCGTGGACAAGGAGCAAGTGACCCCAAGTCCATTACTCCTCGTCAGCATCTACGTGAATTGCCTGGTGAGCATTTGTCTGTTTCCAACTTAGTCTGAAGCAGCACAAAAAGTCCTTTTGGCACAACGCTCGTCTGCGGCAGCTGAACGAGTATTTTCCTTGATGAACAACAGCTTTGGGGACCTGCAGTTCAGTTCGCTTGAAGACTATATCACTGATGCTGCTTCTGTTTGCTGATTTTCAACCAAATAACGAGAATAATAGGGCATGGTTATAAGAATAATAGGAGAAATTGCTACGAATTTCCAGAAAGAATAATAGGTCAAATCTTGAGCATAATAGGCTCAGGCCTACCCTCCACCCTCCCCCTTTCCACCCCTCCCCCTCCCTCCCCCTCCACCCTCCCCCCTTTCCACCCCTCCCCCTCCCTCCCCCAAATGATAGCCTTACGGCAATTGGTTGCTGTGGCCTCAATTATTGTACCACATGAATCAACCATACCAGGTGATGAACAGCCACAATGATTTTGACGTTCATCTTCATGCTCGCTTCCACTGTCATCAGACTAGGGATGATAGAAAGAGAAACATCAGGCTGCGGATCATAGAAAGAGAAGCATTATAATGCGTCATCTTTGACTGCTGGACTTACTGAGTATATGTGTTGATGAAGGGAATCAGCACCCACACGTTCATTTTTGTCTTGAGCCTGAAAAAAAATAATAACAGTGATAATTATAATGGCTGTATGGTAGGTAATGGTTCGAGTCCCTAGCCTTGCATCAAGAGCCTGTAATAATTATGACTAAGAAAATGCAGTTAGCTGAACAACACCAGCGCAGGTGTCCATGTTGTGTACTGTTGTGTCTATAAGAATTCAATGCTGCTGCACTTCAGTATAGGTTTAATTTGCTAGCGTTGAAGTCAAGTGCATGCTAATCAATACACACAGTTTGCAGCTATGCCTCATTACAAAGCAGGTATAATACTACTGCCTGCAGATATGGACTGCACAGACAGGCACCGTAACCATCAGAGCTGCTCGGCGTCAACACTGCCCGCTCAACGTTCGAGTCCGTATGGGAACATTTGAAGTGTCCACTGATTAGAGGCATGCCTGTAATATTCAAAGTGTTCCCACCACAGACTTGAACGCACAAGCAAGCAGACGGAGCCGACGGTGCCCGACCAGTCCTGTGTTTACAGGTAGTTTTTCCTGTGACCTGATATGTCATCACTGAAGGAACGTACCAGATCCAGCAGGTTTCTCCCACAGAAGATGCTGTGTTTGTCCAGCCGTCTTCTCAGCTTCCTGTAGGTGGCAGGTGCTTCAGATGCTTCTATCCATGTTTCAAATATATGCGTACACTGCAGTCTCAATTTGGAAGTTTCATCAAGTCTGCCCAGTGCATACGTATCCCTCCTTAGCGTGGCACCCACTAGTCTTGGTTGCAGATTGAGAATTTTTACCAAACTATTGTTGTATAAACATAGGCGATTAGCTAGTTTTGATAGGAAGGCATCCGACACAATGCGGTCAGCGTTTTCCTCTGAAAATAGTTCTGTTATGAGATCCGAGGTGAGCAGAGTGTATGGCTCAAAATAGAGGATCTCTGAAACTTGTTTCCCTGGACTGCCATCAGGGTTTACAAGTGTGATGTCCGGGTGATCTTCAGTACTCCTTGAAGAAATCCTGTCACTGACGTACTCGAGGCTGTACTTGAGGCTGCGTGGACATTCCTCAACTGCTTGAAGAAGTTCATCACATTTTACTTCAGAATTCATTATGCATTCCTCCACTTCAACACCTGGACAAAACTCCCTCTTTGCTAACAGGATCACTTTAATCAACCGCGTACGAAGTCTGACGCTATGCACCTCACTACCTTTCACAAATGATACAAATAGCATCACTGTTTTCAAATCTTTAACTTCAACGTAAGTCGATACTCCACATACGTCATGCCACGTGATCCCATTCGTCCACATTTCACACCTTCGTCTAAGAGTTCGGATTGTGTTCTTGCTGGTGATTGGCGTGTCTTCATCCCCATGATTCGGTTGAGCAAAGCGGAAGGCAATTCGGAGCAACAAGGATTGGAGAAATTGCACGGTGAAGAATTTGTGCTTTGCTGAGGAATGCATGAACCAGCCGCAGTAGTACAAACTTTCAGGAGAAAGTCTTTTAGGTTTTTCGGATGTTCTTAGAGCAGGAAAGGAGTAGTAGTCCTCATCTGCCCCTTCTTCAGGTGACCGCACCAATTCAGTCCTATCAATCCAGTGCCCGTTAACTTGGTGGCAGAACTCAAAGTGCTCTAGAAATCGGACGATCATATCGGTATCAAGTTCGGGAAAGGCTTCGCAAATTCTGGACCTGGGAACAACACCAGTGCTGCCTTGTAAACAACGCTGTCGGAAGTTATGCGGAGAAAACAATTTGCTCCCTACAACAGTTTCACGCAATGATGTAGTGTTGGTCACAACCCAACTATAAACTAAGTCACGGTCATTCTTCAGAAAAGCAACTTGGCCCCTGTCATGCAGAATCTGGACCAGTGGTAGCAATTCAGCTGGGTCACTCGGAAGCAAGTGCGAATTCCCCTCAAGACCTGCACAGATATCCCCAAGAGTGACACACACATTGGTATAGTTTTTTCGAACATATGTATGCAGAGCATAACAGTGTTTGTTAATCTTCCCTGCATTTTCTCTGATAGAGTCACAGCTCTCCTTCAGATAGGAATGAAGGTGATGCAGGCCAGATGAGAAACGCTTTGTACAGTCCACGAATACAAAGAACTTGGGTTCGTAGATTTGATTACAATGCTCAGAACACATTTTCTGTAGTAAGGTTTGTGCGTGATCAACATCTGCCAGGTCCGCATGGCTCCCAACAACTATGACATGAGGTACCATTTCACTGTCGGCACAACACTCCTGGATGAACGACACCCAGTATTGTACACTGCTGCAAATATCGTCGTCACGTTGCGCAATGTTCACCACAACTACAAAGACTCCTCCCACAGCTTTGCGAGCAGAGAGGATATCTGCATGGATCATGTGGAATTCTCGCTGGCCTGCAAAGTCATAAAACACCACATCGCCCAAGATATCGCTACTGAAACTAAACGAATCAATTCCAACGGTTTGATGCTTCACTCCTTGAACCTTCTGAAATCGGCCAATTAGCGAACTGAGAATTCCAGGGTTATTCTGAAGAGCTTTTGTTAACAAACTCTTTCCTGCTAAATGATCTCCCAGAACAAACACCTTTACTGTTGATTCGAGGAGGTGATCGTCTTCGCATTGGTAGTCAAGCAGTTTCCTAATTTCCTGTGAAGTTGCAATAGTCAGCGGTGTCAACCTCTCTGCATTCCGACACAGTGGATCACTCATTCCAGTTGAGAGAAGAATTGTACAACTTCCAGTTGGTTGTGTTTGCAAGCAATGTGCAGAGGAGTATCTCCCAATTGTGTGGCGTTGCCTAGGTTACTGACGTTGTCACTGAGTAAATATTGTACTATTTCAAGTTTGCCACTTGCGCAAGCATAACGTAGCGGCATTCGTCCCTCATCATCCGTACATCGTGGACTGCACTTGTGTTCAGTGATGAGGTATTTGACAACATCAAGATGGCAGGTTAGGCCCTCACTATTCAAAGATACAACTTTGTGTTGACACAACAGGTTATTTGCAGGCTCTGAAACAGAGGTGGTACTTCTCTGAAATAGCTGTGTCAGCATCATGATTAGGTAAATGATTGTTTGCCAGAACCAAAATAGAGTGCCTTGTAAACTGAACTCGGACTTAGAAGCTATTGCTGAGGACTTGCTTCTCTGCACAAAATCAATGTTACCACTTTCGCTGGCTGCATGTAGTGGAGTGTAGCCATCATTGTCAGTGCAGTGTGGATTGCACTTGTGCTCTGTTATGAGGCACTTCACAATACGCAGATGTCCATACTTGCAGGCAAGGTGAAGAGGAGTGCGGCCATTAGGGGTTGTACTTTCCGGATCGCAGTTCTGTTCTTTAATAAGGTACTGGGTAATGTCAAGATGACCATGCTTACACGCAAGATGCAGTGGTGTGAAGCCTGAAATGTCTTTCACGTCACCGGGATTCAAACCTTGCTCGGCGATGAGGTTTTTAAGAGTTAGCAAGTCACCATCCAAGCAAACCTGGATCATTTGTGACTCAGTATCTGAGCCCATAACGTTACAGTACAGTTAGCTTTAGTGAGCCGGTAGAGAGACTTCTCAGTTTGTCAATCCTTCCTGCTTTCTGAACCAGTTCAACCAACAGAGTTGCTTGCAGTGCTGTTGGGGTTAATGAAGTTGCAATCTAATTAATACTTTCATTATCTGGTAACACGACATGTACCACATCATAGCCTCGTTCCCAGGCCTTCTCACCCCAGCGTTTGTCGCTTGCAGTACTCCCACGTTAGCACTACAAGCAGCTGGGGGGAGAAGGCCTGAGAACGAGGCTGCCACACCACAGAGCAGTTCTAATATGGATTGGTAACCAGCAGCGAACAATATTATCCAATTAGCTAACTACTGCATGTTGTATGTACTGTTAACAGATTGGTTGAGAGACGTAGACATGTCGCCGCGGTGTATGTAATGATTGTCAATTGTTGGACTTCACACGGCAGGAGAACTTTGATGACTGTATGTACTCAACTGTTACTTCATTTAGCTCAATATACGTACCACCAAGTATGAGAACATACACATTCGTTTTAGGTATACGATGTGAGTTTCCCACAACTGCTCCCTACAACTATGCAATCAAACTTGTAGCACCATGTTTCATAGCCTCGTTCCCAGGCCACGCGGCCTGGGAATGAGGCTACATGTTTCAGTGTTGGCAGTGACTAGGTATTAGGGGGCATTTCAAAATTATATTATGTGTATGCTTTAGCCTCGTTCCCAGGCCGTTCCCACCGCCAGTATTTGATCGCTCCCAGTACGAAATACGGCAGGGGAAGGCCTGGGAGATCTGGTCACATACACATGGTAGACACACGGAGGGCAGTGCCCAGCGAAGCATCTCAATGTCCGGTCTTGTACTGTCCATCCAAAGGCTGGATGTCAGAGCGTTCGCAAGGCAGACGATCGATACCATTCGTGGACAGATCGATGAAAACAGGTATTATAACGGTTGGGCTCTGCACTCTGTGTGTCTACCATCTGTCTACCTGACGTCATCACACGTGACCAGATCTCCCAGGCCTCCCCCCACTGCATTTCATACTGGAGGCGATCAAATATTGGCGGTGGGAACGGCCTGGGAACAAGGCTATGCATATATGCTTAGCATCATAATGGTGACAAATTTGTCAGACCCCCCCCACGCCCTCACAAGACTAAGGCTGCACATGCACGCGGTTATACCTCAACCCCCCCCCCCCCCCCCCCCCCCCCCCCCCCCCCCCCCCCCCCCCAAATGTCACTGATGCTAAGCGTACATATTTTTGAAGCTGAGGGAAGCAAAATATGGTATTGCCAGTGACCCACTCACTGCATGTAAGGGCTGGGTCGAGTTGACCACAGCAAGAATTTCGCGCGCCGTGCGTATCTATGGAAACGATTGCATACGGCACTAAATGTCATCTGATTGCGGTTGGTTTATTACGTTACAGAATGCCATGAATAGTGAATTCGTGTTTTATTGGACTGCATACGGCATCCATCTTCAAGCGATTGCAAAGCGCTAGCGATCTAGCATTGGACGCCGATGTCCGAGGTGCCCTGCCTGCTGTACAGACGAGTTTGTTCGTTGGAAACGGTAAAACGACCCCATGAGAAGAGTGGGGCGTGGTCACTTGTCCCGTGACTTTCAGGCCTTTGGAGCTATCCCGGAGTGGTTTTCAAAGCTTCAATTCTATTGGCTATAATAACAATATAAACCACACCCTAACCTGCCATAATATACCCTAACTATGCACTGTATGACGTAAGTGACCTAAGTGAACCAATCAGAAGCGAGCTTAGAAAACGACTCCGGTACTGTAGGGCCTTTGCGGTTGATATGGCCGCAAATCAGAGAGTGAACAAAAAGTCGAGCGATACGGATTATGTGTGCTTTGGTATTCTTGACCTTACCGGTGGCAATCCAAAGAGTACAAATGGCTGCGTCTGCCTACCGGGTAGATTGTGGAAATATTGCTCGTAGGAGTTGCTGTGACAGAAACTATGCTCCCACTGGCCATCTCTGGAGTGGCTGTTTGCGTCGTAGAGCAACTTCCCGGCTGAGTTCGAGAAATCTACCCGGTAGGTTTTGAGTTGGTTATGTGTACGTTCGAACGGTACCACTCAGTACGCTCTAGCTAACCGGCACATAATCCGTATATCAGTCTTTCTGTATGTTTATGTTGGCAACGCTGGTCCCACCCACTGACGTCATGTAATAGTTATGACGTAATTGAATATACATAGGTGGAGTTTTGAGGTTTCACTTTCATATTATCATCAACAACATGGAACACAATGATCTATGTCTGTGTAAAACCAAGGTGAAGTTGGCATACAAATATGTACATCCTAGCCCGACCCAGGCCTTACAGGCAGTGAGCACACAGTGGAACCTTCCTCTGTGCATAGGGTCTGGTTCAATGACTAGCTAGTGGCTCGCTTAACCACATATCCACAGGCCAAGTTGTCTTACTCATGCGCAGTCAGACCCTCTTCCAGGGAGTGGGCGTGGTTAGGATCACGAATATACTGCATCGAGCTATTGAGGTCTGCCTTATGTGTGCATACAGACTAATACAGTTTCATGCTGCGGTACTTGACAGGACAGGCCTTACAGGGTGAGTTCAGTGGACATGCATATCCGTGAGATGACACTCCCTCAGTACTCCCTACGATCTTAGAATGCTACGATAGTCTCAAAATACCTAGCTCAGTACTATCAAGAGCGAGAAATTACCTCAGTGAAATGTGTCTCCTCAGTTGCCGAGTCCTGGGTACGCCCGCTAGGCTGCGTATATAGTGCACCGTCACTCGCTCAATTACATCCTGGCTCTATTGATCCCGGATCCCCGCAAGGAAGTAATCATGATCATGTGACTTCCGGTTTGCAGCTTCGAGGTAACTTGAATGCATGCAACTTTTGCTTTAGCTATAATCAAACCTGAGAGCACACTATTCTCCAGTTATACTGGATCGTGAATTTCCTGTGCATCCTAGATACTGCAGCACAGATGTACCCTGGTTAGCTAGCTACCAGGATATTTGGCTCTGCCTCCGCTTGATAGGTGTATCATGTGAAACATGCACCTCCAATGTAGCTAGTAGGACACATAGGCAATTCAACTTTTCATCCAGTGCTAATAGCTAGCTAGCGGGTAGCTACATGCACTGTTAAAATTGGGATGCTCATTCGCATGTTCCAGAATAGCACCCTGCTACAGTGGCACTGGTTTCCATGGCAACCTTGATACTTAACCATGGTTTCCAAAAAATCTCAATGTTCTTTTTCCTTTTATACCAAGGTTACTATGGAAACCACTGCAGCACCCATGCAGGGTGCTATTCTGGAACATGCGAATGAGCACCCTAATATTAGCTAACAGTGTGTGCAAGTTTCCTGTACCGTGCATGCAACCTACAGTCATAGCTACACAAACAGATCTAGTAGCCAACTCTCGTACTGTAATATAGCTAGCTGCAATTATAATGCTAACTACACAAACAGATCTAGTAGCCAACTCTCGTACTGTAATATAGCTAGCTGCAATTAATGCTAACTACACAAACAGATCTAGTAGCCAACTCTCGTACTGTAATATAGCTAGCTGCAATTAATGCTAACTACACAAACAGATCTAGTAGCCAACTCTCGTACTGTAATATAGCTAGCTGCAATTAATGCTAACTACACAAACAGATCTAGTAGCCAACTCTCGTACTGTAATATAGCTAGCTGCAATTAATGCTAACTACACAGACAGAAAAGTGAAAGAAAGTTTGTACTTGCAGCTAGTATTTAGTCAACATTAGTTTTCACCAATGATTGAAGTGTGGATCAAAAAATCATATCCCAGATGTTGAATGATTTCCTTAAATTCTACAACAGAGAGCCAGGGACCAATCACTAGAAACATAGTATATAGCAGCTATCTACTTGTCCAAATTTAGGCCACTGTGGGTCCACACAATGTGCCAGGGGAAAACCTCACCGACTTGGCTAAGGAAAAAACCCTCAGATAATATGGCTCCTAACACAGGTCCATAATCATAGTGTAAGGTGGTACAACATAAATAGGCTACAAAAAATAATCACACAAAATGGACGTGGAATAAAACAACAAATGTGTGGCTGTGTGAATGTTGTGGATGTGTCTGCTCACAGTGTTTTCTCCGTCCCACCGACCCCACAAGAACCACTGCTCATTTCAGCCGTTGCCTCCTGTTCTGAACCTTCACACTTTAATACTCCGTATTCGGTGACACTGACTTTCTTTGCTGATTCTTCACAAACTTCTGAATCTTCTGTAACAGTTTCAACGTCTGCAGCAGAGAACTTCTGTTCCAGTTTAGGATCGGTACCTTGAGGTCTGGCGGATCCATTTCCAAGAGATTCACCATCAATAATGTTATTAGCAGGTATGTCAGTATCTCTCCGTTTCAAAGTTTCAACATCTCCAGTGAGCACATTAGCAACAACTGTCTGTTCCACTGAGTTTTGACGCAGTTTATCAGGTTCAAAACCTCCATCAGGTATTACTACAGCGACTCCTTGCTCTGAATTGTGCAGACATTTGACAGCTTCAATCTCTCCAGCTAGTGTGGTCAGTTCTAAGTCACGTAACACTTCAGTGAGGGTCTCCCAGGTGACGGGATGCTTGCCCCTGCCTGCAATCCACTGTTGGATGATCTCACAATTGATTTGTCCCACATCATTCTTGTGTTTGTGAGTGATAGAGTTCACCCTTGCCATAGTGTCGTCCTCTAGAAGAAAGAGACCAAACTGGTGATACTGAACACCGATCTCCTGGGGAATGTTGATCCTTCTGTCTTTTGCTCGAAACCGGATACACTCCATCAAGGTCGGTCGGTCTGCTTGGTCTGATAGAGAAACATTCAGCAATATTAATGGAGGCAATTATATCAAAGATTACAAGCATGCACATACCGTAAGTGTAAAGCACATCACGCACTAGCTAACAACATCCCACATGCAAACTTAGAGGAAGAGGTCGGCCGAGCATGAAATCAAAGTGACAGCGAAACAGCAGCTTGTATATGTGGGAAAAAATATGGTCTGACTTTCCGCAATGCAACCCACTAGCTAATAGCGGCTATAAGGCATTGCCTGTGATGTCAGTGCTTATTAGAGGTATAATGTTGCAGTATAGTATAGTGCTCTTGCATACTGTACGTGTGTGTTTATCACCTAATCGATTAAACATGAACATAATTTAGCCCTATAGGCCTCTGGTGGACCAGCTGTCCGTAATTGCTCTTTACTGTGCAGTGTAGCTAGTACAGCACTCCGGACAAGAGAGCAGAACTGATCACGGTGGCACAACACAAAGCTTCATGAAGCTAACTATAACTACTATATATGCTAGGTATCTTGGGCTAGGAAGGAGATATGAAGCTGGGATTTGCACCATTGTGATCAGCATGAATGGAGCTTTCCAATGATGTCGGTTTTGCTGTCAGTTGAATTTTGACCCAAAATCATGAAAAACCATGGATTTATAGCCTTTGGTCGAGTGCGATTTTTGGCAAAAATGTGACCAACATTAAAAATCATTTTAAGGACATCATTTGAAAGTCCTTTGCATGCAGACCATAATTGCACAATTCCCAGCCTCATATCTCAATCACATGCCCTACCCAGTGCAACATTGAAGTCTATTCCCAATCTATTGTTCATTGATCTATTTTGGGCAGAACTGGTGCATCAGTCACCCTATAGAGCAGGAGTGCTGTTTCTGCCAATTTAGACTTCATTTGCATGCCATTTGTCATTATTAGTTAATGTGCCAATTAAAAACTACCTCAGTTTAGCACCAAAGTGTTACAATTTTCTGTGAAATTGTTGAAAATGTGACACTTTTGGTGCTAAAATAGCACTCCATTTTTTATGTGCGTGAATTGTTGCGACTAGCGCATGCAAACGACAGTTCCATAGCCCTAGCTTGTGAAAAGAAACTACAGATTGGACACAACAACCAGCCTACAACTGATGAGCAGTGTCTACACTAGTAGTAGCAGTGTTGAAGTATAGGGCCTTCCTACTCCACAAACATTTCAGCCATTGCTGCTGATACAATAGATATGGAAACGTGATTATCATACCAGGCAGTGAACTCTCCACTTCATGCTCTCCTCCGTATTCATCTCCACTTTCAAGTAACTGCAGTGGAATACACACAGCCAGTGAAGCTATCATGATATTTTGTGTTGACCTAGTCATGAAAAGTAGCTATGACCAATTTTGTAGAGGGTGTGAAGAAGCATACAGTCATATGTCTTCAATTGTGGCAGAGGTTGAGAAAACAATATTATTAGCTGTGGTTAATGATGACCCAACTGTCACCAATGTCTTTGTGGTTTCTAGAAGAAGAATTTGAGCTTTCTCATGCAGAGTTTGAAAGAGCGGTAGTAACTTGGTTGGAGAGCTTGGGAGCAAGTAGGAATTGTTTTCAAAATCTTTGGAGATATTCCCAAGAGTGCATCCTTGAACACCTGTGTTAGAGTAGGTTTTCCGAATGTATCTGTGTAGGATGTAGCAACGCTGATCAATGCTGCCTGTATTATCTCTGATGATGTTACAAGTCTTCCTCAAGTACGAGCAAAGGAGATCTAACTCGTAAGAAGCAGGTCTTGTGCAGTCTAAGCATACGATTCCCTCAGCTTTATAAAAGTGGCCAACATTGTCTGAGAGTTGATCATGAGAAAACCCTTTAAGCAGCATGAACGCCTGGTCAACATCTCCACTGGCTAGTTGATCAGCATGGCTTCCAACAAATATGACACAAGGCTTTGTCTCACTGTGAGCACAGCATTCCTGAATGAATGACACCCAGTATTGCAAGCTTTTGGAAATATCATCCTCGCACTGAGAAATGTTTACAACGAGCAGATAGATCCCAGCGGTGTTAGAGGAGGAGTTCTGAAGAAACGCTGCGTGACTTGTGTAGAATTCTCGCTGGCCTGCAAAGTCATAGATTACAACATTCCCAAATTCATTGCTACTGAAACTAAATGAATCTATTCCGGCCGTTTGTTGTCTCGTTCCTTTAACTCTCTGAAATTGACCAATCAGTGAATTGAGGAAGCCGGAATTAGTCTGGATGGCTTTTGACAATGAGCTCTTTCCTGCCAAGGGATCACCAAGAACCATCACCTTGACAACTGACTCCAGTGGGTATTTCCCCTCACAGTAACGGTCGAGCAACTCCCTCACTTCTGGTGAGGTTGATATTTCCACTGGGGTCAGCCCTTCATCATTTCTGCACAGCGGATCACATTTCCCTGTGGAGAGAAGGAACTGTACAACCTCAATCTGGTTGGTTGTGCAAGCGGAGTGCAGTAGCGTGTCCCCTGAGTGTGTAGTGTGGACTAGATCACTGAATTTTTCACTGTGGAAATATTGTACAATTTGAAGTTGTCCGCTGGCACAAGCGTAATGCAGTGGATTCCGTCCCTCCTTGTCAGTGCATTGCGGGTTGCAATTGAACTCAGCTATGAGGAACTTGACGACATTGAGGTAACGGTTTGTGGGTTGCTCGGTTTCAAGATCTGCCATTGAAATACCGCCAGTGATGCCAACATCTGATTGGTCATCGGCAGGATCTGGAAGAGTCTGTGCAAGCAATGTGAGCGGATAAACAATCGCTTGCCAAATGTAGAGAAGTATTGTGTGTAAGCTGAGACTCGAATCATCACTTAAAGCTGAAAGATGGCGCACTTCAGCTGCCTTGAATGCTGATTGGATGACTCCACAGGCCAAGTGCAGTGGTGTGATACCATGTTCATCCCCTGAATGTGGGTCACAACCGCATTCATCGATGAGATACCGAACAATGTTGGGTTTTCCCATTATACAACTTGAAACCAGGAGATCTCGGCTGGTTTCATTTCCAGAGCTGCATTCTGACAACAGGTACTTAATAACATTTAGTTGCTCACTAATGCAGGCACCAGTGAGAGATGAATGTGGGCTACATTTCTGTTCCCGGACGAGCCGTTTTACGACTTCAAGTTGTCCTGCAATAACTGCTGAGTCAAGTGACGTGACTTCACCTTGTGCACCACTGTTAGCTCTCGGATCACAACCACAGTCTGCAACCAGGTATTTGGCTACTTCAAGATGGCCAAATGTGCAGGCTGCAACAAGTGGGGTGAGGCTTCCTTGACCAGCACAGCGAGGATCACACCCACATTCATTGACCAGGTACTTAGCTATTTCAACATGTCCATAACTGCAGGCTTCAGTTAGTGGAGTGTTGCCAAACGCATCAATCGAAGAAGGATTAAAGCAAGATTGGGTAGCATGGAACTTAACTGCAGCAAGGTCCCCACTTCTGCAAGCGCTGTGTAGCTTGGTGGATGTTCTATTGAAAGTGTTGCTGGTTGAACGATCATCCGACAACAAGGAATCTTCAATCCCCAGTAGACTAGGTAGATCAAGGAGTGGTAAATTGCTGAACAAGCTGCCAAGGTTAGATTCACAATTGCATTCTTCACTGAGATAGGCAACGACCTCGTGATGTCCACCTACCTGAGCAAGGTCTAGCGCAGTTATACCGTTGCTACCAGTGGTATAGTCTGGATTACGTTGCACGCGGTAATCAGGTATTTCACAATGTGAAGGTGCCCTTGCGCAGAGGCCATATGCAATGGTGTAAACCTTGATAAGCTTAACTTCAATGGTTTAATCACTATTTGCATGAATGGGTTTTGATCTGCATTCAATTCTTTTATGACTTCCTCAAATAGTTGATCAGACGTGCATTCTGGATTGCAGTCACAGTTCTGCTGATTGGCAAGGTATTCAACCACATTGAGATGCCCTTTATCACAAGCCACGTGCAATGGAGTCACACCACCACGGCCACTGCACTGCGGATTACAGTTGCATTCAGTGATGAGGTAGTTCATAATGCTAACATGGCCATTGGCAGCAGCTGCATGCAGTGGAGTAAGGCTCTCAGTGCCAATGCAATCTATGCTGCAGTTGTGGTTTGTAATGAGGTACTTGACAACGTCAAGGTGACCGTTTTGGAAAGCATAATACAGTGGAGATTTGCTATCTTTGTCAGCAATTTCGGAATAACAGCTGACTCCAGCAGTAAGATACTTTACAACTTCCAGGTGGCCCTTGCTAGCAGCAGAATGTAGAGGTGTGTAACCAGTATTATTGCCATGATCCGGGCTGCAGTTATGTGCAGTGATGAGATACTTTGCAACTTCAAGGTGACCATTCTCACAAGCACATTGCAGTGGAGTGTTACCTTTATTGTCACTGATTTGAGGATTGCAACCAAGTTCACTAATAAGATACTTGACTACAGTCAGGTGGCCATTGCTAGCAGCTGAATGCAGAGGTGTATAACCATTCATACTACCATGTTCAGGACTGCAGTTGTGTTCACGGGCAAGATACTTTGCAACTTGAAGATGACCATTCTTACAAGCGCAGTGGAGCGGAGTAAGCCCATTGTTTGTACAGCACTGTGGGTCACAGTTGCAATCTGAGATAAGGAATTTTACAACCTCAAGATGACCATTCTCACAAGCACAGTGTAGTGGAGTGAGACCATTGTTGTCACCAATTTGTGGATTACAGCCAAGTTTACCGATAAGATACTTCACTACAGCCAGGTGGCCATTCTTAGCAGCTGAATGCAGAGGTGTGTAGCCGTACTTGTTGCCATGATCTGGGCTGCATTTGTGTTTAGTGATGAGATACACTGCAATTTCAAGTTGACCGTTCTGACAAGCACAGTGCAGTGGAGTGTTACCATTATTGTCAGAGCACTGTGGGTTACATTTATGCTCATTGATGAAATACCGTGCAATTTCAAGATGACCACTGTCACAAGCATAATGCAGTGGAGTAAATCCTCTGTTTGTACAGCACTGTGGGTTACAGTTGCAATCTGAGATAAGGAATTTTATAATATTGTGATGTCCCTTCAAGGTTGCAAAATGCAGTGAGGTGAGGCCATCACTGTTAACAATCTGAGGGTTGCACTTACATTCATTGGTGAGGTACTTCACAGTAGCGAGGTGACAACTCAGACATGCCAGATGGAGTGGAGTATTACCAAAAATGTTAGTTTGCTCAGGACTGCAGTGGTGCTCACTGACAAGGTACTGCACAACAGGAAGTGCTCCACCACGGCAAGCATAGTGCAGAGGAATGCTACCTCGACTGTTGGGCTTTAGCGGATCACAGTGATAGTCTGTAATCAAACACTGTACAATATTCAGGTGTCCACTTTTACTTGCATAATGAGTGGAGTATTACCAACACTGTCACTAACTTCTGGATGACAATCATTTTCAGTAATGAGGTACTTAACACTGTCAAGGTTACCACTTTCACTGGCTGCATGTAGTGGAGTGTAGCCATCATTGTCAGTGCAGTGTGGATTGCACTTGTACTCAGTTATGAGACATCTTGCAATGTGTAGGTGACCACTCTTGCAGGCAAGATGAAGAGGAGTGCGGCCGTTAGGGGTCATAGATTCAGGATTGCAGTTCTGTTCTCTTATAAGGTACTGCGTAATGTCCAGATGTCCATGCTTGCATGCAAGATGCAGTGGAGTGAGTCCTGAAGGGTCCTTCACTTCACTGGGATTCAGTGCTTGGTTGATGATGACGTCTTTAACAGCAGGTAAGTCACCATTTGCACATGCCTGAATCAATTGTGATGCCATGTCTGCTATGGATTGTTATCAAATCCCTGTATAAAGTGGCTTCTTTATGCAGTAAAGTGTGCAATCTCATGGAGTAGTGTTGCAACCTACATAAAAGGAAAAATTGGTCAGACATTTTTGAATTTCGGTGTCCCATGCAGTCTGGTATTAAGCACATTTACACTGATATGCATGCATATTTCATGTCCTTATTATCTTATCTACTCATATCACCATCAGTGCCCCCCTTAACTCCTAGCTAGCTACTATTAAACAGCCAACGGCTGCCCTATACTTAGTACTAGGCTAACTCGGCTAACCATGTGATGTACGCGAATCGAGTTGCTGATCTGGCGCAGCATCGATCCTCATACATCTGGAACGCGCAGTACAAAGCACGAAGGTGCCACGAGAGCCCATCCTGATAACTGAAGGCGAAAAAAATTTTTCCGCGCCTCTATGCACTGCCTTCGGCAGCGTGCGTAGGCTACGCCACTGGCTTGCCCCCCCAATTGTAAATACGTGCCGCCGCCCCTGTATCTGGATAGCTATGCGCTATAGTGTTAGCTAAAGCTACTTTATTATTCGTTATTGCCACTTTACATAATATTATAGGAAGTCACTGTTATATATATTTTTTATTTAATGATTTTTTTTGGGTAGCTATACAGCTAGCTATAGCTACCATCATCAAGCTAGTTGTTCAATTTACATTAAGCTGTAGCTCCTTATATTTCCCTTATTTCCTGCAGGCTAGGCATTGCATTACCTAACAAGTGTTGAGAGTTACACACAATACACACAGAATCATACTACTTTCAAATAGGTTCTCAATATCACAACAGACAATGGCCAGTGACAACTACACTTAGGGTGCCATATGTGAGGTGCACTGCAGTCTCATGCCCAGCAGAATTCACCGCCTTCATGATTGACAATATAATACCAGCACGTTCGAGTGAAGGTGTAGAGCTTTTCAGCAAGTAGCTAGCTGTCAAGAAACTGCCCATTGCAGTTGCCAGACAGATTTTCCGTATGCATTTCTGGCTGGGCACGAGACTAAGCTACTGCCTGCAGGTATATCAAGCTAGGCATCACAGATCCTGAGCAATTGGGATCAGCATGCAGTCCTCTGAGTGGTCTGCTGTGCACCAGCTAGGGTATCCATTGGAATTCTATTAATCCATGGTAATGCAATTAATCATCTTAACAAGGATTTGGGGAGATTTCCTGGTATGATTCTGTTTACCTAACACCTTGTGCTAGTGCATATACACGCACTTGAGAATTCAATTAGATCCATGCAGGTAATGATCCTAACAAGGATTGGGGAGATTTCATGGCGCCAATCTGCTACCATAGCAGATTCCTGTGACTTCTGTAGTCATGCAATTGACAATTTCGTAAATCCCAGCTTCCTGGATGAGCAGTGAGACTGGAGCTCTTTCTTGCAGGGATGTGTGGTATAGACTAGAAGGCAGACTAAATATTTAATCATACACTCAGCAATATAAAACCCACTGCAGCAAGTAACCGGAGGTATTAGTTAATTTTACGTGTCTTCGGGAAAGACTCCACACAGCGTGCAGGGATGAGTGGTATAGACCAGAAGGCAGACTAAATATTTAATTATACACTCAGCAATACAAACCCCACTGTAGCAAGTAACCGGATTAGTTTGAGGTATTAGCTTAATTAATGTGCCTTCGGGAAAGACTCCACACAACGTACTGTTTGATTCCCAGCTTTTCCCATAGTGTTGAATTAGGTACCAGAACAAGTTGTCTGCAGTATATCCGGTTCTAGTAGGTACCTGCTATCGTAGTATGTATACGACATCTTGATTGGCTGATAGTTGACTCTCCGTACTAGGTACACAATGTAATAGACTTCTCCACAAAGGATAGTTTTTGAGGTCCCAAATAATTGGTTTCCCTAATTCTAGTACCTCCAAAAAGTGGGCAACTTCTCTACGAAGGACAAAACTCCTGATTGTCCCCCAAGGTTCCACTGTATACTGTACTGGCCAGCATGCAGGAATAATTTATATGGTTAACTATACCTGACCATGCATGCCTATGAATATTCAGACCATGCTGCAGTAATAATAAGCTAGTCTTGCCTAACCTGATATCTTTGGGAAGTATATCATCCGGGTTGTAGCTAGCAGATCTGACTGGTAACATGAACTAGCTACTCTAGCTGTAGCTATGACTGTATCAGTAGCTAGCTACGGTGGCAGTGCCACCTCAGGTTAATTCTGGTTAGCTCTTTCCACTTCAGAATTGATCAGGTGCCGAGTTGAAATAGCTATGCACTAATCAAATAGCTCAGTAGCTATGTCAGTAGCTTTGTCTTTCAGAATTATTACACTAACAATTCATGCCACTGCATGCTGATCATTCATATAGGACACTGAGTGTGGCTTCAGTTGTTATATTGTGGCCAACACGTGCACTTTACAGTTCTCTGGTGGCAGGTCACTGGTCATTATCTGGTTTGCAAAGTTCAAAGTTCAAACATGAACATGAAACACCCAGAATAGCTATAGCTAGCTACCAGAATCGGAATTAGGGAGCCTGAGAGAAAATGACTGGGGTTTTGCTGAAACCTGATCACAATAATTCATACAGCTTAGCTTTGTGCTGCTCAGTCCAGGTAAGAGAATCTGACTAGTAGCCATTTCTTGGGTTTGAATCCCAGGTGGTCAGGAGAGGTTTTGATTGCATTTGGTTTGCTGGCATTGATCATTATCAAGAGTCAATAAAATGCCTCAGGGGATATGAATCCTGATGTGTATTGAGCTCACAAGTGCACAGGCTCCACCATCAAATAGACAGCCATATTACGTACATGCTGGAAAGGGTATATATCAGTCTGTGCAGATTCAAATATTGCGTTCTGACTGATAGCAGTCATGGCACTCAATCAGCATGTGCAGTTGCGTGAACAGATGCACTAAGGGACTGATACTGCTCCTGTAAATATCATATGTGGGTTTCACAGTGCAAATCTCTGCAACTTGGCTTCCGAGGGACTTGCCGCATGCAATATGATTATGGAGTTCTAGACAGTATAATTGTACTATTTCATGTCAACATCCGGTCCATGGAGTCAGTGATGCCAGCATGCATGGTCAAGTCACTTGCATGGACTAAGAACGATTAGCATGTGCATATGTACAGGATACAGTTCAACACCAAGCTGCTGTGTCACTAGCTATATACATATGTGACTTGTAGAAGTGAATGTTTCAAGCATGAAGCTGAACTTAGTGTGGTTAACTCACATGGTGAATTTGGAATCAGTTTGTGAGTCGAGAGAGGGGCTGTACAAACATGTTAGTTAGCTCTAACAGCAGCTTTGCAGTCTAATCCCTTTACAGCTAGTGCATTCCGTTTGACTATAAAATGTTGTATTATAAGCCCTTAGCTTTGTGCTCTTGTCTCTTTACTTAGCTAGCTGAGTGTCAATAATGCAGTGGATGACTGGCTTTGGGAGAAATAAGCTAGGGACGGACATTAGAGAAAATCCTTGATCTTTCACTCAGTACTCATGCATCCACATGAGAGAGCTCACAGTGACTAGCTACTTTGCTGGCTGGAATACTAAAGTTACAGCAGGCTACCAACAAGAAGCAAGTAGCTAAAACTGCTGTGTTATTTGTGGAGTATGACATGCTATCTTTCTCACATAGCTATGCACTGAAGGGATCCTGTTTACCGGATTCACTGTTGTGATGCTAAATATGCAACTAAGTGTCAGAAACCCTATACAGAGCTAATAAAATCACAGGTTTTCTGTGTAGTCCTGTACAACTAGCATGCTCAGGATGGTGTTTGCTCATGTGATAGCGCACGCACACATGAGCAAACACCATCTTGTACGAACACTGGCTCTGTATAGCTATACCCACGATTACTGCATGCCTCCAGACTTAATGCAACTGGAGCGTGTACAACAAACAGACAGCCATAAATTGAAGGGCTGAGAACCAGAGTTGCCTAACCCAAAATCAAGTACTGGAAATTGCATGAATTGCACAAAAATGGAGTAAAAAAAAAAAGCAATGGTATGAGCATATGACCGAAATTTTGAAATTCTTGAAATTTCAGCAGCTCCTGAAACACATTTTAACAGTATTCTCAAGTTTAAGGGGGGGGGCTAGTTCAATGTTTGTGGGTTAGACCACTCTGGTTCTCAGCCCTTCAATTATAGTGGAGAGACCACAATCTGCAGCTAAGTTGTTTTGTAGTATCTTGCGTATTAGAGCCTTATCAGCAAGTAGCTAGCTAAGCCAGTTTCTCTTCACAGTGCCATCTCAATATTGGTCCCACCTCATTCAATTCCCAGGTCCACCACGGCAAATGACTAGGGACTATTATCGTAATGGCCATGTAGCCTATCATAGATTCGACCTTACATCTTGTTGCCTGGAGAAACTTAATCAAAATTTAATTATTGAATGTGCATAACATTCTCAGGAATGGGTTGTTCGGCTTAATGATATATGGCACGGAATAGCTACTGATCGCATAAATTTTCTCAGGAATGGTGAGCGCTGCACAGTGCTCACTTGCAGATAAGGCTCGAACTACTTAGCTAGCTATCACTACGTAACAACTAAGCGGCGCTCCTACCATGCAACAAAGTCTCAAAAAAAAAGATTAAAATCAGCATGCCATTTCTAAATGACATGTACAAGCACGAGGTCTGAGACACTTAAAATTCAGTGCAGACTTTGTTGCATGGTAGGAGCGCCGCTTAGTCTTCTTTGGCCTGCATTGCAAGAAAGCATCGGATATTCCAGGTGTATCAGAGCAGCTGAGCAAACAGAGGTTGTTAATCTGACCTACAAGTTGCTTTTGCCACATATAGTTCACTGGATTCCATCATGCGTTTAGATAATAAACCATGACTGTAGCAAACTGGTGGCAATATAATACAGTAGCTACTATTGCTGATAATTATAGCATGTTTTGTGACATTATCAGCACAAGGAACTTGCAATGCCACTTAATTGTAGCAAATATGCAGGTGGTATTGTATTTTCAATGGCAGCACTAAACGCTGAAATGATGATGTGAAATGCAAATCAACAACCCAAAACACAGTAATGTCATTGCTGTATACTGCTGTGGTATAATATGATGAGGTTCTGTTCGTGTATACATCAATAATGACACAATAAGCACGTCCAGTGATGAATGTGAGACACAGGTATATGGATCCGTTACATACTGACAACAGGTACACAGAGCCAGAGGCCAAAACAAATCTATAATTTAGAAAACAAAAGCTACACTATACAAAATTTAGGCACTTGTGGGCCCACACAATGTGCCAGGGAAAAACCTCACCAATAAACAGTGAGGGGAAAACCCACTAATAATCTGGCTCCTAGCTAATTATAAACAGGATACAAATGTAGGAGGTGATATAAAGAGTGCAAAACTAAATTCCTACACATCCAAACAAACAACAAATTTAGTCACTGAAGTAAGGAATGAACACGCAACATGTGAACCAAATTTGTACAAATGATGTGCATGTTAATTAGCTAATCCAATTTTTCATCTTCAATGAGCTCGAGGCCCATGCTCATTTCTGTCCTGCCAATCTCACCAGAGGCATCGTTTGCTCTATCCTTTGTCCTGCCAATCTCACTGGAAGCATCGCTTGCTCGATCCTTTGTCCTGCCAATTTCACCGGAGGCATCGTTTGCTTGATCCTTTAGCTCTTGTCCAAGTATTTCACTACACTTTGTGTCTCCACAGTTGAAACCCAACTCTCGATTTATGTTAACTGATATATCAGCTTCAGTAACGTTAACACTGACCTCTTGTTCATGTCTGACGTCTTCAATACTTCCAGTAGGTATTTCTCCATTGTCCCCTTCTGGAAGTTTGACAGCAGCAACCTCTCTAGCTAGCGTGCCAAGTTCAGTGTCACGTAAGACTTCAATGAGGGTATTCCAGGTGACAGGACATTTCCCTCTACCAGCGATCCATTCCTCAAGAATCTCCACATTGGTTTGTTCACAATCATGCGCATGCTTGTGAGCTATAGCATTGACCCTCTCTCCAGTTCTCTCCTCCAGGAGGAGGGTACCAAATGTTATGTACTTTGTGCCAATCTCCTGGCTAATGTTGATTCTTCTGTCTCTCCCACGAAACCTGACACACTCAACCAGGGTTGGCTGGTCAACTTGGACTTCACCTGTAGTGGAGGAGCAACAATGTGTAGTTGAAGAGGTCACAGATCAGTCCCTATCAGTCTCTTACTGGCCATTCATAACGTATGCCCAATTGATTTCAGGAACTCTGCTGTGTACAATATATACTACAGCTAATACAGCTATACTACACTGTGTCTGTCCTGTGAATTATGACGCAATAAGAGTATCATATTACAGTACGTCTGGCTCACTTGATTGTGCTTTGCCGTGAGCTGTTTGGAGTTTGACAGCTTCAATCTCTCCAGCCAGCACATTGAGTTCTAAGTCCTTTAAGATTTCGGTGAGGGTCTTCCAGGTGACAGGATACTTGCCCCTACCAGCAATCCATTCTTCAAGAATCGTCACATTCACTTTTTCAGCATTGTTCATATGCCTCAGTGATATAGCATTGACCCTTTCTCCAGTTCTGTCTTCCAGGAGAAGAGTTCCAAATGGTTTGTACTTTGTGCCAATCTCCTGGGGTAGCTTGATCCTTCTTTCCAACCCTTGCAACCCAATGCACTCTGTCAACATTGGCTGATCTTGGTCACCTATTGTAAGATCAACGTTATCAGGCATAAGATTTGTTGAGAACAGAGGACCTAAAATTTCACACTGAGTGTGGTATCTATATACACTTCCTGCACATGTACACATGTGGATATTTAGCTTCCGTGATCATAGGCATTGGATTTGAATGGAATTGATCAACCATACATCCTCTTCCTTGAGGCATAATGGTAAGAAGGATATTATGTTAACAGTTTAATGCATGGTGAATCTTCATTCTTATTGAATGACAGCTAGTCGTAGTAAACCAGAGCAAGGTTAAAGGTGTACCTTGGGGTTCACTGTCCTTCCAATCATCATCAGTTTCTTCACCACTTTCATCACCAATTTCACCGGTCTGATATAGAACAATCAAGGATGCTATTCACTGTACGGTCATAGCTACACCTACACACATCAGTAAACTAGCTGCATCACTGTAAGGCCATTATAGTGGCCCGCCACGTGCAAAGAGTTAAACGAAAGACGGAACACCTGAGGATTCAACCCCAGGCCATGCTACAATAAGAATTTTATAGGGTGGGCTTAATGTCTGCATGAACACATTTCTGCTGTATGCTCTAGCATTAATTGTATGCAACGTACAGGCACATACCAGGTTCAGAGGGTTTCTTCCACAGAAGATGCAGTATCTGTTGAACTGTCGTCTCAAATTCCTGTATGTGGCAGATCGTTGTTGCTGCTCCACCCAAGTTTTGATAATGTGCTCACACATCAGCTGCTGTTTGGAGACTTCATCAAGACTGTCACAGATGTCTTTATATTTCTTATTTAATGCACTTGAGGATGGTTCAAGGACTCGTACCAGAGCATCACGGAATGGGTACATCCATTGTGCCAGCTCTGAGATGAAGTCATCTGATACAGACTGTTTTGCATTTTCATTTGAAAACAGCTCTTTTATGAGATCCTGGTTAAGCAAGGCATATGGTTCAAAGTTGAGAAGCTCAGAAATTCGCTTTCCTTGACTTCCATCTGAGTTTATGAGCATCAGGTCTGGGTTATCTTTTGCACTTCTTTCTGAAATTCTGCTACTGAGATCTTTGATGCTGTACGAATGAAATTCATCAACTACTTCCGGAAGAATGTTGTCTGCCACATCAACTATGAACTCTTCAGTGAGCACTCTTGGACAAAATTGATGCTTCGATTTTAGGATAGTTTGAATCAGCTGTGAACGTAGTCTGACACAGTAAATTCTGCTATCTTCCAAGAAAGTCATGCTGAGAACAACTGTATTTAGATTTCTCACTTCAAGGAGAGATGATATTCCATTCTTGTCAAGCCAGGAGATACCGTTCATCCATATTTTACATTTGCATTTGACAGTTGGACCTTCGTTTTTGGTGCTATTACCATATTGAAGCTGAGAGAAAAGGAAGGCTAGTCGGAGAAGTAGGACATGCAGAAAACGTGTGGTAAGAAACTGGTGCTCTACCGAAGAATGCATTAACCAGCCACAGCAATAGGAACTCTTTTGGCTTTCATGCAATGGCTGGTCTGAAGTGACTAGAGCTGGGAAGAGATAAAACTCATCATCTGTGTTTTCTGAGGGTGTCTGCTCCAGTTCAGACAGATTAATCCAGCTTTGTTCAACCTGGTGGCAGAACTCAAAGTGCTCCAGGAATCCTATGATCATGTCTGAATTGAACTCAGGGAAGACCTCTCTTATTCTGGACCTTGCTACAATTCCAGTACTGCCTAGTGAGATGTGTGTGGGAAAGTGATGCGGGGCGAATATGCTCCCAATGACTGTTTCGAGCACTGCTGCAATGTCAGTGATAACCCAGCTTTTACCTGGAATCTGGTTGTTCCTGAGGAGAAGCACTTGACCTTTGTCATGCAGAGTTTGGAAGAGTGGCAGCAGTTCAGTTGGATTGCTGGGAAGCAAATATGAGTTGCCATCAAGATCTTGGGAAATACTCTCAAGAGTGCATCCTTGTACACCAGCACTGGTGTAGACTTTCCAGACATATCTGTGCAGAACATAGCAACGTTGGTCAATCTTGCCTACATGTTCCCTGATGGAGTTACAGCTCTCCTCCAAATTGAAGCGAAGCTGATCTAGGCCAAGGGACACAGGCCTGGTGCAGTCCAAGTACACCATGTCCTGGGGTTCATATAGCTGATTGCCTTCATGCTTACGAAACACTGTCTTGTCAACTAGTGAGTGTATTTGGTCAATATCCCCACTATTAAGTTTGTCTGCATGACTCCCAACAAATATAATGTGAGGTGCTATCTCACTGTGAGCACAGCATTCCAGAATGAATGACACCCAGTACTGCAGACTATGGCAAATATCATTCTCACATTGTGCAATGTTTGTCACAATTATGAAGATTCCTGCCAACTGAGAAGATGAGTTTTGCAAGAAAGCAGCATGACTAGTGAGGAATTCTCGCTGACCTGCAAAATCATAAATTACAACATTCCCAAAGTCATTGCTACTAAAAGCAAATGAATCAATCCCAGCTGTTTGCTGTCTCACTCCCTTAATTCTCTGGAATCGACCAATCAGGGAAGTGATGAAGCCAGGGTTACTCTGGAGAGCTTGTACCAGTGAACTTTTCCCTGCGAAAGGATCTCCTAGAATAAATACCTTAACAACTGATTCAAGTGGGTAGTTGCCATTGCAGAAGTGGTCAAGAAGTTCTCTTACTTCAACTGAAGTTGCTATCTCCAGTGGAGTCATTCCCTCTGAATTCTTGCACAGTGGATCACATTCTCCTGTTGAGAGCAGGAATTCTGTGATTTCTAACTGACTGGATTTGCAAGCAATGTGCAGTGGTGTGTCACCTGAGAGTGTTGTGTGGACCAGATCAATGAGCTTCTCCCTGTGGATGTACTGTACAATATCGAGCTGACCACTTGCACATGCATAATGGAGTGGAGTATGTCCATCCCTGTCTTTACATTGTACATTACATTTTTGATTGGCAACAAGATGTTTGAAAATTTCAAATTTGCCAGATTTGATTTCCAGTTGACTTCTACTGTCATGTTCAGGATTCAACTCTTCTAAGCATGTATCACCTGCAGCACTTAATCTATTCACAAAGTATTGTGGGATTTGCAAGATTGTAGAGATGAGTGTTAGGAGGTAGGAAAGGATACTTTGCTTTTCGATGCTAGTGACATTTGAACAGGTTTTGCTTTCATTATAAGCATTCATACACAAATACTTTGCACTTGTGCATGCACCATGTAATGGAGTATGGCCACAATCGGGTACGTGATGAGGGTCAAAACCACATTCATTAATGAGGAACTTCACAATGTCAATGGGTCCATAGATACAAGCTGTAAACAAGAAGTGAGATGAGTCGCATTGCGGAATCAGGTATTTGATCAGGTATTTGATGACATCCACCTTCCCACTAGTACATGCTGCTTCAAATGCCATGTATGCTTGCAGTGGAGTCATACCAAGACTCTCTATGTGTGGATTGCAGTCGCATAAAGACTTGACAGTTTCAAGGTCTCCCTGAACGCTAGCCATTTGTAATGGGGTATAGTTCAAGTCAGTTATTTCAGTGATCTCCTTAACGAAATCCAGCAGGTCCCACTTCCCATATTGTTGCTGAAGGATACCCAAAACAGCTTTGGGGTAAGATGCTGAGTAAAATTTGCATTCTGTTATGAAATAATGAATAATTTCTAAATGTTTACAAAAAACCGCCCAGCCAAGAGGAGTGGATCCAAATTTATCACAGGAGTTTGGATTGCATCTACATTCAGTGATAAGGTACTTCACAATTTCTAGATTCCCTCCAGCACTTGCTGCATGTAGGGGAGTAATACCTTCGATTCTGATGTTTGAAATGATGCTTCTTAACATGTTCCTCGAAACTAGGCCCATATGTGAGTCAACGGATCTTGGAATCCTTTCCATACAAAATTCAATGGCATAGTCTGGTATTTTCCTTCTTGCACTAGTACACTTGTCTGGGTTACATTTGCATTCAGTCACAAGATACTTGACTGTGTCAATATTGCCTCCAAAGCAGGCACTAAACAAAGGTGTGGCACCAAAGTCATTTGTACAGTTGACACTGCACTTCTGTTCCGTAACAAGGTACTGGACAACTTGAAGTTTTCCACCTGTACTGGCTGAATGAAGTGGGGTGGTACCATCATTACTGACACACATTGGATCACACTTACACTGAGTGATTAGATACTTGACTGTCTCCAGTTGGCCCATTGTACATGCTCTGTGAAGCGGGGTGGCACCATCATTACTGACACACATTGGATCACACTTACACTGAGTGACTAGATACTTGACTGTCTCCAGTTGGCCCCGTGAACATGCACCGTGAAGTGGTGTGGTACCATCATTAGCAACACACTTGCTGGGATCACACTTGCATTCTGCAACCAGGTATTTGGCTGTTTCTAGATGCCCATTCATACAAGCACAGTGAAGTGGTGCAATTCCTGTAATTGTGCGACAATTTGGGTTACAGTTGAAATTCAAGATAAGGACTTTCATGACATTGTGATGTCCATTCATGGCCGCATAATGCAGTGGAGTGATGCCCTCAATATTGTCGCCAATTTGAGGATTGCAGCCAATTTCACGGATAAGATACTTCACTACAGTCAGGCGGCCAGCGATAGCAGCAAAATGCAGAGGTGTAAGACCAGTCACGTTGCCATGTTCAGGACTGATTTTGTACTCATTGATGAGACACTCTGCCACTTCAATATGACCATTCTGACAAGCACAGTGCAGTGGGGTGGAACCAAAATTATCGACACACTTGGGATCAAACCCACACTCAGTAACCAGGTACTTGGCTATCTCTAGATGCCCCATGGAGCAGGCTAGGTGCAACGGATGAAAGTCTGAATTATCTGAAAGTCTGTCTGAATGAAAGTGTGACTTAACTGCTTCCAGATTTCCATCAACACAAGCCTGGTATAGTTGGTTAGGATTTAATACTCCGATGCTGGCCATCCCACAACTGTGTTCCAGTCTTTGCACTAGCCGTGTATCCATCATTCCACTTATTCTTGCGATGTTAAGAACCAGTTTGAAAATTTCCAAATGTCCGTAATTCAGGGCAAGGTCCAATGGAGCAGCACCATTGCCATTTGGCCGAAAAGGGTTACAATTGCAATTTTGTACGAGATATTTTACGATGTCAATGTTTCCGCTCATACATGCAAAATGCAATGGTGTGCAGCCTTCAATTCCCAAAATGTTTGCTGCATGATCTGCTTGTGAGACCTTCTTGATGCTGCATTCTGGATCACAGTTTTGCTCTTGTATGAGGTACTTGACAGTATGAAAGTGCCCACTGATACAAGCTAAATGCAGTGGAGTTGCACCACAGTTGTCAACACATTGTGGGTTACAGTTGTGTTCAGTGATGAAATATTTCAATAAATGAAGGTGACCATTTTCAGCAGCGTGGTGTAGTTGATTACCGCCACAACTACTGCACCGTTGATCTGGATTAAGTTTACATTCAGTGAATAAATAGTTTGCAACTTCAAGATGACCATTCTCACAAGCACAGTGGAGTGGAGTGTTACCATTATTATCTCTAATTAGTAGGTTACAGCCAAGTTCCCTGATAAGGTACTTCACTACACCCAGGTGGCCATTTCTAGCAGCTGAGTGCAGAGGTGTGTAGCCACTAGTATTACGACATTCTGGGTCACATTGGTGCTCTATGGTGAGATATTTTGCAACCTCAAGACTACCACTCTGACATGCACAGTGAAGTGGTGTAATACCTGCAATTGAACAGCAATAAGGGTTACAACTGCAATCTGAGATAAGGAAATTTACGATGTCATGATGTCCCTCAAAGGCTGCATAGTGTAGTGGAGTGACACCATCATTGTCACCAATTTGTGGATCAAAACCAAGTTCACTGATAAGATACTGAACTACAGCCAGGTGGCCACTGCTAGCAGCTGAATGTAGAGGTGTAAAACCATTCACATTGCCACACTCTGGACTGCATTTGTGTTCAGTAATGAGGTACTTTGCAACTTCCAGGTGGCCATTCTCACAAGCACAATGAAGGGGAGTAAATCCTTTGTTTGTACACCACTTACTGGTAGGATTAAAGTTGCAGGTTGAGAGAATGAATTTTACGATATCACGATGTCCATTTAAGCTTGCATAGTGCAGTGGAGTCAGACCATCATTGTCACCAACTTGAGGATTACAGCCAAGTTCATTGATAAGGTACTTCACCACAGCCAGGTGGCCATTGCTAGCAGCTGAGTGCAAAGGTTTGAAGCCACCTGTATTGCCACATTGTGGATTACACTTGTACTCATTGATGAGATACTTTACTGTTTCAAGGTGACCATTTTGGCAAGCACAGTGAAGTGGAGCATTGCCAATATTTGAATGGCACTGTGGGTTACAGTTGTACTGTGAGAGGAGAAACGTTACTGTATCGAGGTGTCCACTCAAACATGCATAGTGCAGTGGAGTGAGGCCATCACTGTTAACAGTCTGTGGGTTACACTTACATTCATTTGCAAGGTATTTCACAGTAGCAAGGTGGCCATAAGCGCATGCCAGGTGGACTGGAGTATCACCATTTACATCGCTGTGGTTAGGATTACACTGACATTCACTGACCAGGTACTTGACAACAAGAAGCACTCCACAGCAAGCATAGTTGAGAGGAATGCTACCTCTACTGTTGGGCTTTTGTGGATCACAGTGATAGTCTGTAATCAAACACTGTACAATATTCAGGTGTCCACTTTTACTTGCATAATGGAGTGGAGTACTACCAACATTGTCACTAACTTCTGAATCACAATCGTTTTCAGTAATGAGGTACTTAACAGTGTCAAGGTTACCACTTTCGCTGGCTGCGTGTAGTGGAGTGTAGCCATCCTTGTCAGTGCAGTGTGGATTACAGCCAAGTTCACTGATAAGATATTTCACTACAGCCAGGTGGCCGTTGATAGCAGCTGAATGCAGAGGTGTACAACCGTCAGTACTGGCATGTTCTGGACTGCATTTGTGCATTTTGATGAGATACTTGGCAATTTCAAGATTATCATTCTGGCAAGCATAATGAAGTGGAGTAAACCCTCTGCTTGTACTGTACTGTGGGTCGCAGTTGCAGTCAGAGAGAAGGAATTTTACAATATCACAATGTCCATTCAAAGCTACATAGTGCAGTGGAGTGAGACCATCATTGTCACCAATTTGAGGATGACAGCCATGTTCATTGATAAGATACTTCACTACAGCCAGTTGGCCATTGCTAGCAGCTGAATGCAGAGGTGTCAAACCATTTTCATCATAACATTCTGGATTGCATTTGTACTCATTGATGAGATACATCACCACTTCAAGATGACCGCTTTGGCAAGCACAGTGGAGTGGTATTTTGCCATTATTTGTACGGCAGTATGGGTTACAGTTGTATTGTTGAAGAAATTTCACAACATCAATGTGACCATGCAGGCATGCGTAGTGCAGTGGAGTGAGGCCAACAAAGTTGCTGTATTCTGGATTCATATGTTCAGTGATGAGATACTTTGCAACTTCAAGATGACCTCCTTGACAAGCACAGTGAAGTGGTGTATTGCCTGTGATTGTACAACACTGAGGGTTGCAATTGTGTTGTATAAGAAGAAATTTGACAGTATCAAGGTGTCCATTCAAGCATGCAAAATGCAGTGGAGTGAGGCCATAACTGTTAACAATCTGTGGGTTACACTTACATTCATTGGTGAGGTACTTCACAGTAGCAAGGTGGCCGTACAGACATGCCAGGTGGAGTGGAGTATTACCAAACATATTAGTGTGGTCAGGACTGCAGTGGTGCTCACTGACAAGGTACTGGACAACAGGAAGTGCTCCACCCCAGCAAGCATAGTGCAGAGGAATGCTACCTCTACTGTTGGGCTTTAGCGGGTCACAGTGATAGTCTGTAATCAAACACTGTACAATATTCAGGTGTCCACTTTTACTTGCATAATGGAGTGGAGTATTACCAACATTGTCACTAACTTCTGAATCACAATCGTTTTCAGTAATGAGGTACTTAACAGTGTCAAGGTTACCGCTTTCACTGGCTGCATGCAGTGGAGTGTAGCCATCATTGTCAGTGCAGTGTGGATTGCACTTGTGCTCAGTTATGAGATACCTTGTAATGTGTAGGTGACCACTCTTGCAGGCGAGATGAAGCGGCGTTCGTCCATTAGGGGTGGTACATTCTGGATCGCAGTTCTGTTCTCTGATAAGGTACTGGGTAATGTGAAGATGTCCATGCTTGCATGCAAGATGCAGGGCTGAGAGGCCTGAAGGGTCCTTGACGTCACTAGGATTCAGTCCATGATCTGTGATAAGGTCTTTAAGGGTTGAGAGGTCACCATCTGCGCATGCCTGAAGCAGTTGGGTTTCCATGTCTGAAGTTACTGTATACAGCTGATAATATCAGTGAGCAACCTTGTAGAGAAATTTTAATGGTTCGAGTAGAGTAACTACGTTTTTGGGGTTGACTTGAAGCTCTTACAACTTTTTGTTGTTACAAAATTGAAGGTCACTGGCTGAGCCAAAGCATCAGTGTTATCCTGCATGAAAATAAGCTGAAATTAGTATAATATAATATTATTGTGTTGAAGTTAATGTTAATGTTGTAATGAACCATGGTCGCGCAGGCAAGACATTTAATTACAAGACAGTTAAGGTATATTTTTGTGAGTTGGATTCCATGAGTGTGCTTGCATCATCAACACATAATGCATTCCTGATTGTGTACAGCTGATAGCGTGTACACTTCTTCCAGAATTAAGTTACTGTACAAACGATGACTAAACTTTTGGAATGAATTGGGATTCACAATACAGTCATACAAATACTCCATGCTTGCACTATGCATGCACAGTTCAGTACAATGAATGAATGATTTTGGAGCCTAAATCACACAAATTCATACGCAGCATCATGGAGTATATATCGCTTATTTATCCCGTAAGGGTAATTACCATAATTAAGTGTATCTTTCAGAAATGAAAGGTATTGTCCGTGAGTGGTAACTTAATCTAATGCCAGGATTCTGAGAGTCAACGTTAGACATATAGCTGTACAGGCGACATGAATATGACCGATTCAGGGAATTAACATTACCTGAGTTCATGTGCCAACAATATATGAAGTGCTCAGGGTATGCATTTTAATCAGCCCTAAAGGTTAATGTTCGAACTGCGGTATATATAGGGTGCTACATCCAGTTTGTGAAAGGATTGCTCCCTCTTGTGGACCCAAAGTAGTGTGTCGCCAGGAGTGTCCAGGGCCGTAACCAGGGGGGGTTCGTTGGGTGCGGACGAACCCCCCTCGAGCCAAGAATGCACCTTTCCTGAAGGTCATCGCCTTCGCGTAGCCGTTGCGGTGTTACCGTCGACGGTACGTCTACTCGACTATATATAGTACTGTAGCGACCCTGGTATAGCGACCTTGGGTTTCGTCTCGCATTGTACATGTAGCCTAGCCTGGGTAAGAGGCTACATGTAGCCGGCCGGCCAGCCGCGCCGGTGACGTTGCACTCGTACTCACAGCTGACGGTCTCGTCCCCAGACTAGGCATGCGTCCCCCAGGCCATACGCGCATGCATACGGTACCCATGGGAACGGGGCCACTAGCCGACGATGCCTGGCGCGACAACGGGCTCCACAGGCACAGCATACTTCTGTAAGAAAACGAGGAAGGACACATGCAGACAATGGTGAGTAGCTACACTTTCACTTTGTCTATCATACCATGCAGGGTTTAACCGTTATTAACGTAGCCTGATAACATCCTAGCTAACAAGTTCTGTTTATTAAATCATTAAGTAGTCCGGCGCAGTCATGATAAGTGCAGCCTCCTGGGTGTTTTGTAATTGCAGAACGTGACACTGGATCACCGTCTGAGGAACACCCCAGCTCATCCTCTGTACACAGATGTACACAGAAAGAGGAGAGACTTAGCGCTCTGGGACTCATACACACTCATTACCATTGATGTTGACTAAGATTTTCATTCGCAAACACCCCCGTAGAATGGAAGCAGCTAGTTTACTTTTTTAGCCCATTTAAATGGCCATGTTGTGTACAATTTTGTGTAATTTTCACTCGGATAGCTATGTAGTAATGAATGTTAGATACACTGGGCAGAGAATGCGCCAGAATGCAAAATTTTCCCGGGGGGGGGGGGGGGGGGGGGGCATGCCCCCGGACCCCCCTACCTATCGCCGCGCTTTGCGCGACCCCTCACCGAAATCTCTGGATTAAACATTGACAACTTGTCCCAAAATGTAACCCCCTTCACAAAATCCTGGTTACGGGCCTGGTGTCACATAGCATAAAAAGTTCTGCATGCAAATATACCTTACTGGTTGCCTGCATTCCCAGGCTGCCATGCCTGGCTTTTGTTGCCTGCAAATTAAGCTGGGTGTGGAGGCCTGGGAACGAGCTACCTTACCGGTACATTAGGACAACTGTTGCATTTTTGAAGTAAGGCACTCACTGCATAACCACCACTTAAACTTTGCAGTGCATGTGCTTTGTATTTTCCAATAGCTACATGCCAACAGTTGGGACAAGTGTTATTTGCCAATCCAGCAATTGTCGAGCATAGCGAGGCAGCTGGTCTTGACAACGGCAGTCCAATACTGAGCTAGCGTTTCTATGTATACAGGTATATATACATATGTGTGTGCAACTTCCGTCACACTTATAATAAAGTTAGTATCATATCCATGTATTGTAGCCCCCGGCATGCAGCTGGTGGAACAAAGGTACCTGTTATTCCATCGAACGTCTTCCTGGGCTTCATTAGCATTGTAAGTACACTATAGCTACCTTGGCATTCTGAAACTCACACATCATCAAATTTCCAGAGATGGCTGTCTCTTCCTCAAAGACATACACTTCTTCACGTGTAGATAAGAGGGCACCGCGCTGCATGTCCTATTAATCCTTTCACTGGTATAGTGTCAGATGGATCCCGATATAACAGCCACACATGGTATAATTTATAACTGTGTATATGGTGCTAGTTGTGGGAATCCACCAGTACTATAGCTAGTCTTTATCTTCAGACAGGCAGATGAATGTGATATTGTGGCAGGATGTAGTGGCTTGTACCAAACACTACAGTTATTACAGTAGTTGCACATCTGGACAGCTGTTGCCCTTGGGTGCAAATCACATGACTAAGAGTGTTGTTAAAAGTAACCAATTTATTTTTGATGTGGCACACACATGCATTGATAATAATGACATTGCCATCCATTTAAGGAAACCAATTTATTTTTGATGTGGCACACACATGCATTGATAATAATGGCATTGCCATTTAAGGAATAAGCACCATAAGCTGCAAGCAGAGCCTGGTAGGATCGGAGGGAAACCTGGCTTGCTCTCATGCATCACCACCACAAGGAGGTCACACTGTCACCGGGGCTCCTCTCTGTGTCATCTTCTGGGAACTTTATTACAGGAACAGATCTGAAGTAAACTAAGGAGTACGTTGAACCCATGAGGACCATCACGATACATGTACATGAATTAGCAACAGTAAACCGACTAGTTTTGTAGTGAAACTAAGATAGCTAACCTCCAGTCGATATGCTGACATGCTATAGTTACAAAATAACTTTGGAATAACGTGCTCAAAATATGTTGCATGCACTTGTCCTATAACAAATTATTACCACAGTAAGTTAATTTCTGTTGTAAATAGTTAAGAAATAACGGTCAGGTAGACAAACAGCTGTTCATTACTATTCATTATGCTGTTGCTGAAATCCCTTAGGAAGCCATCTACATCACGAGATTTCAATGACATGTAGTCACCAGAGACAGCCGGCAGATGCCGGACAGACAAAACAAGTTACTTAACCCCACTTCTCTGACTAGACTCGCGCATGCACGTGGGGCAACAACACAGACTATCATGCCAGCAGCAAAACTGTATTGCATAATTCATGCTTATCATATTATGTTTGTATACAACTCTCGTGAACAATAATATGAAATCCCATTTCATCCAAATATGGAATACTCTCAGCACTGTGATAACAGACAGACTAATCAGTACTTGTGCCTAGTGCATTATCCATACACGATTATATGTTTGCTATTGTATGAAGCCATAGAAGATGAAAGGGCTGAACTGTGCTTTGTTTTGCATAATGCGCATAGCGTGCCACTGGTAAATATAGCACCGGGTAAAGCGTTCCGTAGATGTTGTAATAAACCAGTTAAAGTACCGCTTACGCTTGTGCACTATGGAAAATATTGCACACAGGTGTGGTCTCGAGGCAAATATAGTACTCGGCTTCGCCTTGTGCTATATTAGCCTCTCGGCCACGCTTCTCGTGCAATATTCCTCATAGTGCACTCACTGTGATACTTTAACTAGTACGTATTGATCTCCTGAAAATTGATACTGTGAGAACCAATTTCCTAGAGATATACACTGTCTAGTAAATGTCAGGTATCCAATAGCCACTGAGCATCCTCTGTGACATCCCAACATAGACTATTTACTGTTATTCAACAGCTAGCGAGTATTGCATGACAGAAACAATAGCTATTTGCTTATAATTAGCAATGCATGTTCGAATATAATTGTGCATGAAGTCATGTGCTTACTGGATCCATCAGGTTGTGGTGGCAATGTAATAGCATTTGTGTGTACTTCAACTAATCAATGGCTTAAATGCACGTGCAACAAGAGATCAAGAACACTATTTTAAGAATGAAACCGTTGAACCCCACAACTCTACACCCATTCTATCAAACATAAAGGCAAACTGCTCACACGACTAACACTATTCCGTACACATCAACTGGCACTGGTATAAGATGATGTTCACTCACTACAAGAAATCTTGAGGGTCAGACCAGACGGTTGTTTTCCACCGTCCCAGTCAAAAAACTTGGCTGTCCGCGCAGGTGCAACGCACCCCACCGCGGCGAGGACTAGCTACACTTCTCAACTACCAGTAGTAGTACTGATCGCAGTGCTCGACTTGTCTGTTGTCCCAACACAAGGGTAAGCGAAAGCTGCTAGCTACTAGTAGTCACTTCAACGGACTTGGTAGTAAAAAATGCGTGCGGGGGTGGGGCTCACGTGCATAGATAATTATATAGGATCGTTCCCATGATGCCAGGGCTGATTTGGGAACGGAAAGGCCTATAGCGTAGAGCACGCTTTCAAACAGTATAGTACCCTAACCATGGACTGATAATCATGGCTTTCTCTGTAGGATACTATGCATGATTATAGGAATGCAGATTGCTTGCTTTTCACACCAATTCACACTTTTTGACCAAATGATTTTATATATGAAACTATACAGCTGAATTGTACTACTGCTTATTTGGTTCCACATATTAAATTTTGTATGGGTTTTCTACTACAGGAGTTAACAAATACTGGCATCATGTCTGGTGAAACTCATGACTATATAAGCATACGTTTCAAAGTTGCCATGGCTGGCAGCATGCAAACTCACTAATAGTGAAACCATGCAATTGAATAGCAGAACCACTCAACAAGTGCTAACTTGTGATCCTGTAGCTAGTTACTGACCTTGGTAGCAACCACAAATTAAGGGGTTGCAGTTTTAGCCGTAGCTAGTACCACAAGTGTAGACTTCGATCAGCTAGAGAGATGAATCCTCCAGCAAGTTATAGCTACACTGTAGCTAATCACAACAGGATTAGCTACAGCCAGGTTAGCTGAGCTAGGGGACATTCAGCATGTAATTCTAACTTCAAAACCTGCTACAACTACGCAAAACAGCGTGATTAGCTAGCTAGCTCAGCTAACCTAGCTGTAATGCTGTTGTGATTAGCTAGCTATAACTTGCTGGAGGATTCATCTCTTTAGCTGATCGAAGTCTACACTGGTGGTAGCTACTTGTATTCTGTTTCAGAGTTGGCATGTGTTTGTTCATGCAGACACTGACAACAGAGACCTGTTGTACTGGCCCAAGTTGGGCCTAACCAATTGATCAGCTGCAGACAGTGGATCGGCATCCAATGGGTCATCTCAGTGCTTGGTTTCATGGTTTGTGTAGCTATCTGCTTCAGCAAAGTGTTAACTTTGCCTGCAATATATCGTACTATCCACTTTCCTTTCAGTTGTGTGTGTAGCTAGCTAGGTGTGACACTCAACAGCAGAACTAGTTAGCTGTGGTAGACCACAGGCAATCATAAATATCACTGGTAGTGCTTCATTTCTGGACGATCAGGACAATCAGTACACACAGCAGCCAGCCTATTTGACGGACAATACAGCACTTGACAGTGACAAGAACAAACGAAAAAGCATGCAGACTCCCGGCATAGATCGAAAATCCCATCCTCCAGTGACTCCATCTTCCATGAAGTGTGCTTCAAGTGCAGTGCATGCCACCTTCTCTTGTTACTGTTACAGCAGTTGAGACTAGATATTAAAATCAAGGTCTTTGTACCTTGTAACAGAAATGAACAGAAGTTTGGAGCAAGAGAGCAGAAGAAATGTAGCAAAGACATCAATAACAGATGCTTTTGAATCCCATCAAGGGCGTATCGAGCCGCCGAAGGCGGCGAGAGGGCATGTAACTCCGCAAACGGCATACATCCAAATCGATTCTATTTTTAGAAATCACGTGGTACATTGTTTATTTCATATCCGCGGCGCGCGCAGCTCTGGCACACTATACACTAACCGCGCTAGTCACAGCCACAGTTCCTGAAAATATCCATTCTCTAGTAAGTCAATGAACTGCTATCTAAACTCACTGCTGTTACCCTGGACGGCGCTTACCACTGCCTTCTCCTTGCCTCAGTTTCGCCAACGAACCCGGCGTGTCATTCAGTGGAGACGGTCCCGAGCGAACCTGTGTTTGCAATGGCTGCCGCATGTAGGACGGACGGGCACGTTGTTTCCAGTCGTCAAAACGTGGATGGCGTCCATTCACTGAGTCCACTCTACGCGCCCGATCTAGCTCTCTGGCCTGCTCTGCGATATTCCACGTAATCGGATAATTGCATTCATTCACATATACGGTTAACTTACATACCAACGTCTAAAAATAGTATATCCGGAGAGTTGCATGCCCTCTTCCCGTTAGGGTCGATGCGCCCTTGATCCCATGCACTGCCCCCTTTAAGGTTACGGGATCCCTGCGCGCGGATACGCACACCGTATACTTAATTAAGCGCTATTTCATAGTTCATTTGTCACCAAAAAGAAAGCCGTGTGATCCGACCTGGACTTGGAAGACCGTGTTGACATAGGCACAAACAGTATAGAAAGGGCCGGACGAAGCGTTTTTGTAAATGCTGATGACCGTTCCGAAGTTATACGACGCTGTATTCCAAAGTGGGGAGTCAAGATGGCGGTTATTCGCACTCAAGAGTCGTTCTTTCGAGGACTGCTCAACCTAGCCACAAAACGCTTAAGTCCCGCCCTAGAGCTTCCTATGGCGTGTCTCCCAACAGTAGAATCAAGTTGCTGGCGGTCTTTGCACTGGAGATTTTTGGTGAATAGTTTGCTGGAATGATTTAACCAGCGTACGACGGCTACAGTGTGATGATGTTTGGTCTGCATGTTGACTACCCTCCCTGCTTTGTGTCGAGTAAGTTTGATTTCGCTAGCTTACTTTCTGTGCGAGAAAAACGGGGTTGAAGAAATTGTCTGGCCACGCCCACCGCACGACGATCCCGTAACCTTAACCACTGAATTCTTCCCACCAAGACAACACATTTTCATGCATTCAGCGCACACCACTTTCGTACATGTAGGTACTCCTCTCCCACAGCATTCACTCCTCAGCGGCCAAACTTGGTGGGGCCTGCACACATGGAGAGACCCCTCTGGCAATACCGTTAATGATATTCATGACCACCCACAAGCCCAGTAATCGGAGGTCAAAGGTGGATGTCAGCCGGATATTCGCCCAGCATTTCCCTAAACTTGGGCCAGATCTGACTGATGGCACACCTTACACCACCAATTTGCATGTTTTCTTGAGGCCCTGGGTGTGGTCTATGAATATCATTAAAATAAAATAAAAAATCGTCAGGTCAATGAATCTGATTAAAATCGAAAAATGCCCACGACATGTGCATGGGGGGCTGCTGCCCCCCCCCCCCCCCCCCCCCCCCCACTTCTACGTTTAGTGGGGGGTGCGCGCCGAAATCTGACCAAATTTTGTGGTTCATCCCTCAAAGTTGTCCCTAGGCCCTCTGAAGCCTTTTTGCTCTCTTTTTGGACTGACGAGAAGCCCTACAAGTGCATAGGGTCTAAATGATTTCTATAGATATCAATGGGGCTTAAAGGGTTTTAACAAAACATCTGTGAAATGGTTTCCATTGCCAGACAATAATTAGTCTGAAGTTGTGCCCATGTACAAACGTAGTAGCAGTAATGGGTAAAAGGCAGACACATAGCTACTGGAGGGCAATTAAGAACATGGATGTTTTTGGGGCCTCAGCTCACACAGAATGGTGGAATGAGATAACGGAACCAATAACAGGTATAAGAATGACTTTGAACGCAGCACATAAGTTTGCATGCATTTAGTTCTATCATTAAGGCCCCTTGAAATCTTTTACTATATGGTTTACAACAATAATTACTGTTAATTGGCTGAACATAATGAAGCAGTTCATTGGTGCAGAGGTGATACGGATTCGAAGTGTTACCAAGTAAAAGACAGTCACAGGAACAAATTCAGATATATAGGATGTATAGTAGCTATCCACCCATAGTTCTCTGTGCAGTTTGCACAAGCATACAGTAGCCGATGCTAATAATTGGAAATACTGATGTGGAATTGCTAACGATCACAGAAATTTTCTCAGGAATGGTGAGCGCTGAGTAGAGAAACACAATGCTTACTTGCAGATAAGGCTCAAATTACACAAGATAACTCACTACAAACAACTTGGCTATCACTATACAATGCTATAGCTACTCTCATCAAAAATATTTTTTTCAATCGATCAGCATGCGCCATTTTTCATGATATTGATATTGTATACAATATGAAGCATGAGGTCTGAGACACTTAAAATGTAGTGCATGTGCGCCTTTATTGTATGGTAGGAGTGCCACTTAGTCTTCTTTGGCCCACATTGCGAGAAAGCATATCATGCAGATAAACTGGGAGTATCAGAGTAGCTAAGCAAACAGCAGATATTGTTATTAATAAACAAAATAGTTTTGCTACATATATCTACATAGGAAGGATTCCATCATGCTTCCAGATCGGAAACTGCCTATGTAGCAAACTGGTGGCAATCTATTTGCAGTGCTATATCTGGCAAATATATATCAGAAAAAGGAACTTGCAATGCCACTTGTAGCAAATATGCAGGTGGTATCGTATTTTCAATGGCAGCAGTAAACTCTGAAATATGGGAATTGCAAATCAACAACTCAAAACGATGTGTTTCTGTTTGTGTATACATCAATCATAACAATAATAGGATCAGCGTTGAATGTGAGACATGGATCCGTTACATACTGACAACAGGTACATAGAGCCAGAAGCCAAAACAAATCTATAATTTAGCAAAAATAACGCTACACTATACAAAATTTAGGCACTTGTGGGCCCACACAATGTGCCAGGGAAAAACCTCACCAATAAACAGTGAGGGGAAAACCCACTAATTATCTGGCTCCTAGCTAATTGTAAACAGGCTGCAAACATAGGAGGTGATATAAAGAGTGCAAAACTAAATTCCTACGCATCCAAACAAACAACAAAGTTAGCAGTCACTGAAGTAAGGAATGAACACACAACATGTACACCAAATGTGTACAAATGATGATGAAATGTGCGTGTTAATGGGAAAGCAGCTCACCTAAAAATGGAGCTATTTAATGATATTCATGGGGACCCCAGGGCTATTTGTATCAGACTGTGTCAAGTACAAGCTTGCAACCAAGGTTAGCCACAGTTGGGGCTTCACAGGGTACCAACGGCACAGGCACACTCTCCAACACACAGAATAATAGTGAATAGGCTGTTAATGATATTCATGATCCACAAAATAAGACAGATTACGTCCCTTGTCATAGTCACAGTCAGGGTATGGTTGGACAGAGGTTCAGTGCTCAGTTCAGCTATAGCTTGCTTATCTCTGAACTTTCTTCCAACAATTCGGTTCTTTCTCTCGTCTCATTAATTAATAACTCTTTAGGGCCTAAATTTATTTCTCTAGGTCATTTTCAGTCTATAGAACACTTAAACATACCCTAATTTCTGTTCCCTGGCGTTGCTGGGCTCGAAACTGCTCACACAGGTAATTTCAGCTACACTAAGCATATACGTGACTTAACCACACCCACCAACTAACGAACTTGCAATCAAGCCTCCCGAGAAGTAGCCAACCTGCCATAGCTAAAAAAACTGACCATGAACACTGGAAATGGAGGGCCTACAAGGCAAGACAGCTACTTTCTAAGTCCATTTATGCTTAAAACCCGAGAAATGGCCTACCCGGCTCCAACCAAGGGCCGTTCAAAGCTGAGCCCAAACGCGGCCATGCTGTTTGCACCCTTCGGGTGCACCCACCCACCTCCCCCTGCCCCGCCCTTTCTGCTGGCGCAGAGCCTATCTCTCAAGGACATTGCCGGATGTGACATCATGAAGCTGAAAGTCTCACGTTGCAGATATGCAACGTTAGATCTTAAAGGGCTAATGGGAAAGCAGCTCACCTAAAAATGGAGCTATTTAATGATATTCATGCGGACCCCAGGGCTATTTGTATCAGACTGTGTCAAGTACAAGCTTGCAACCAAGGTTAGCCACAGTTGGGGCTTCACAGGGTACCAACGGCACAGGCACACTCTCCAACACACAGAATAATAGTGAATAGGCTGTTAATGATATTCATGATCCACAAAATAAGACAAATTACGTCCCTTGTCGCAGTCACAGTCAGGGTATGGTTGGACAGAGGTTCAGTGCTCAGTTCAGCTATAGCTTGCTTATCTCTGAACTTTCTTCCCACAATTCGGTTATTTCTCTCGTCTCATTAATGGGAAAGCAGCTCACCTAAAAATGGAGCTATTTAATGATATTCATGGGGACCCCAGGGCTATTTGTATCAGACTGTGTCAAGTACAAGCTTGCAACCAAGGTTAGCCACAGTTGGGGCTTCACAGGGTACCAACGGCACAGGCACACTCTCCAACACACAGAATAATAGTGAATAGGCTGTTAATGATATTCATGATCCACAAAATAAGACAGATTACGTCCCTTGTCGCAGTCACAGTCAGGGTATGGTTGGACAGAGGTTCAGTGCTCAGTTCAGCTATAGCTTGCTTATCTCTGAACTTTCTTCCCACAATTCGGTTATTTCTCTCGTCTCATTAATGGGAAAGCAGCTCACCTAAAAATGGAGCTATTTAATGATATTCATGGGGACCCCAGGGCTATTTGTATCAGACTGTGTCAAGTACAAGCTTGCAACCAAGGTTAGCCACAGTTGGGGCTTCACAGGGTACCAACGGCACAGGCACACTCTCCAACACACAGAATAATAGTGAATAGGCTGTTAATGATATTCATGATCCACAAAATAAGACAGATTACGTCCCTTGTCGCAGTCACAGTCAGGGTATGGTTGGACAGAGGTTCAGTGCTCAGTTCAGCTATAGCTTGCTTATCTCTGAACTTTCTTCCCACAATTCGGTTCTTTCTCTCGTCTCATTAATTAATTAACTCTTTAGGGCCTTAATTTATTTCTCTAGGTCATTTTCAGTCTATAGAACACTTAAACATACCCTAATTTCTGTTCCCTGGCGTTGCTGGGCTCGAAACTGCTCACACAGGTAATTTCAGCTACACTAAGCATATACGTGACTTAACCACACCCACCAACTAACGAACTTGCAATCAAGCCTCCCGAGAAGTAGCCAACCTGCCGTAGCTAAAAAAACTGACCATGAACACTGGAAATGGAGGGCCTACAAGGCAAGACAGCTACTTTCTAAGTCCATTTATGCTTAAAACCCGAGAAATGGCCTACCCGGCTCCAACCAAGGGCCGTTCAAAGCTGAGCCCAAACGCGGCCAAAACCCGAGAAATGGCCTACCCGGCTCCAACCAAGGGCCGTTCAAAGCTGAGCCCAAACGCGGCCATGCAGTTTGCACCCTTCGGGTGCACCCACCCACCTCCCCCTGCCCCGCCCTTTCTGCTGGCGCAGAGCCTATCTCTCAAGGACATTGCCGGATGTGACATCATGAAGCTGAAAGTCTCACGTTGCAGATATGCAACGTTAGATCTTAAAGGGCTAATGGGAAAACAGCTCACCTAAAAATGGAGCTATTTTATGGGGACCCCAGGGCTATTTGTATCAGACTGTGTCAAGTACAAGCTTGCAACCAAGGTTAGCCACAGTCAGAGTGTGGGTGGGGCCTTGGAGAGGATCCAAATTTTCAGTTTCGTAGAGGGCCTTAAAATTGAGTTTTAGTGCATTTTCAAGCAGAGGGAGCAGTTTGATGCAAAGTATTGCTGAAACTTGTGTACGCTTTGATGCTGCCCATTTATCCATCAACTTGGTTTTGGAGATCGCGGTACCCATGTTTCCTACCTTAAACCGACCAAAGCCAAGGCCAGTTTCCATAAGGTCAACCTACCCCCTGCAAAACTGGTGATGCTTTTCCACGTTCACCTCTCGGTTACAGAGTTTTGGCCACACATCTACTGCCTCTCACCAGCCCAGTCCAGCTACCAAACCAGCCAAATTCGCCCTAACACGAAATGGGCGGGGCCTGTAATGCCGAAAGGTCAACTCTCTAGAGTACCTTGGCCAGGTAGCTGTCAGAGGCTGTTCACTTTCCAGGCTGTTCTTCGGCCACTTCAGCAGCCAAACAAACATTCTGCTCACTCGACCTAGCTATTCACACTCAGATAGCCCTTCGCTACATTCAATAAGCCAGAATAGCTTCTTACGTAAAAAAACAACAAAAAAAAACAACAAAAAAACAAAACGAGTGTTCAAACAAATCTTCAAAGACCGCACGGCCACATCAGAGTACCGATTTGAAACTTGAAAGGGCCGCTAGCCGCATCAAAGAGAGAAGCCCCCCTTGTTTATTCCGGTTGCCGCCATGGGAAAACGTAAACAGATGAATAACTCTATATAACTGTATGCGAGTGACGTCATCTCATTAATTATTCATGAGCAAAATTGCGCGATTTCGCCGATGCCATATGCTTCCTACCTTAACTCTCTTGTAGTCGACATTGTCTTATATATACATTATATATTCTGATACTGACTGCTAGCTACGTGTTATAAAGTTAGCTGCTACTGCAAGCATGCCATTGATCAGAATGTACCTAGTTGCAATCCAAGCAACACCCTTCTTACCTCCTCAAACCTATTATGACTATATATGGCCGCATACGTACTGACCAGCGACATTATTCAGACATCTTTTCATGAGAGGTGCATGGGCCATGTTTGGAAATACAAAAGTGCAGAGCAACAGTTTCACGCATGCACCGCCCTCATTGATCGTGCAATGCAAGCATGCACACGTATAGCTAAATGACATGGCTGGTATAGCTCCTTCATATTTTATTCACAAAATTGGTCACTCTACAGGATCTAAACACTTTATAAAATCATTGTCCCTATTGCCTAGCCAAGTCAAACATGTATACTAGCAATCATTCAGCCATTAACTATTAACAGTCCAATAAAGGTTTCATTATAGCCTTGATGAAGGAGTCTAGTGGAGTTGGCTGCCACGCAGTTAGCTGTATAAAAGAAATGCAAAAGCATGTGACTTCTGCTAAATTTCAACCCGGCAGAATAACCTGCCATGTTATATATACAGTGAAACATCTCAACAGAGAACACATTGGGACAATATAATCCATGCAGGTGTTTTATCCGCGGCCGTCCTCTTCTCAAATGCATTAATTACAACTCAATTATTTGGGACTTTGAAAAGTTGTGGGACTTCTGCACAGCTAGAGAGCTGTCCACCGCTGGACTTCTTACGTAGGCGAACTTGGGGGCAGTATAGCTGAGCGAATGAAGCTACTTGTTATTATACAAGTAATAAAAAACATTACAAATGTAGCAGGATGTAGGGATACCAGAACGGCAAAAAGTAGGGAAACAAGAGGGATGATCGAACATAACAGTGAAGTATACAACCCCCCCTACAGAGATCCCATTACAGAGATCTTCTTCCATATATACATGTACAATGAAAAAAGATATATGTAGGGGTGATTGTATACTTCACTGTTATGTTCAATCATCCCTCTTGCCAGTTTCCTTACTTTCTTTGTCGTTCTGGTATCCCTACATCCTGCTACATTTGTAATGTTTTTTATTACTTGTATATGTAAAAAAAATTGGCAGCAGGCACATGTTTGAGCTGAATTTGCTGCAAGAGTCACCACACAGGCACCTGGGCAGTAGGTGTCCTTGCCTTGGTATATGGACAATATTACTCAGGTAGCTATTACACTTCCAGCATTGGCTGAAGAATCAGGCCCGGGCATCTCAAGTCAACTAGATGGATGACAAAGCCAGTGAGTTCTCCCTGTCTGCAGACCATGGCATAGGCAGTTTATAGTAGGGACATTCATACGGGTGTTGAGAGTTGAAATAGGTATTCACCCTGCTCACTGAATACAGTAGGTAGCACGAAGGTGCTACGGAGAGCTCATCGACATCCTGCTAACTGAAAAATGAAGGTGAAAAAAATTTTCCGCGCTTGGCGCGGATTGATCAGCGCTACGCGCCTCTATGCACTGCCTTCAGCAGTGGCCGTACCACTCCAAAATAGCTGGCGCCCGCCCTGTATAGGCTACCGTTTCTGAGATTTGGAGAGATTTTTTTGTATTGGCATGTATTGCGTGCATGTACGTCGTATCCCTACATAGCTAGCTATAGAGTCTATATACCGACTCTATGATTGTACTGTTTCCGGTGAGTTCATGCAATTCTCGGCTATAGTTCGTGCTGCGCGCAGAACACAGCATGCAAAGTAGCAGCCAGGGTTTTGATGCCGCAGAATTGTATCAAACGTAACTACTTAAGTTAGTTATACTATATGTTGTACTCCTTTTGCGGGTGAATTATAATAATAATGATTCTGTTTACAATAATTATTTTCTGTAGCTACAGTCACTTACCAATTAACTCTTTAGGGTCCAAAATATATTGAAATCTCCCCCACAGCATAAAATGGCATCTGCATGCAGCGTTGAGCGTTGCCCAGGGCGCGCAGCGTCCAACAAAACTCGGGAGGGTGCCCCTGGCTGTTAACAGCAATGATTACACTCACCGTTGACCAAGGCAGGAAGGGGCGGAGGCACTGGGTGGAGCCGATAACTGAGCTAGCTGTCTGGTTATCGCTCCGTTCGACCAGCTGCTAAAACTCGACTGTTGTCTTGCCATACGCGGAGGACCATCGCTACTTACTTTATTGCTGGAGAGGGCAGACCAACAGTAAGTCAAAGCAGGAGCGTTATCACAAGTAAGCGTATACTGACGGCGAGATAAGGCTTTTTAGCTTACCGTTCGATCAACTTACAATGGCGGCCTTGTTTCTGCCTGTAACAGCTGCCAGCCCAGACGCTTGGCGCCCTTAATTCTGTAGTTATACAGAGGGGGACTACTGACAGGACTCCAGGACCAGTGCTAGTCGAAGGCTGTCCGTCACCGCGAAGTGAGAAGCCATAGTGTGAAAGGACGCTAATTATGCGCCTTTAGGCGCTATGGGCCCTAAAGGGTTAACGCACACGTATTGATACGAGACATAATCACCAAATTCTGTTCTACAATGTATACAGACACTTACCAATTGCTGCACAACAAGAAGTACGACCCGTAGTAGGAGTTCACTTCGGGATCATCACAGCATTCTGCTACTGACGTTGTGTAGTAAGAGTCACCGATCTGGTCACTTTCACAGTTTGGTTTGTAGTAGCAATTGCCTGTGCAAGTATTACACTGAATGCTAGCTATGAGCACAATATAGAAATTGTGGTTATTAAATTAATAGTGCGGTGAAGATGCTTGCATGTAGCTAGCTAGCTAGCTAAATGAGTGTTCCAAACAAACTTAGGGATTCTATAGCTAAGACTCGCGTAGCTAATTATTGTACGTGCATGCGTCCTTGGCCTTGGAATTGTCCTCTGAGTAAGGTTAAAAGCATACCTGGGACGTTAGGGGGAGGCCATTGATTCTGGTAGAGGGAAGCTGCAGATAAAATGAAAAATTATATTCACACACTATATACGCGACAGTGCACGTGCATGCTCTGGACTTACGTCCGTAATTCCTGTTGGCCGGCTCCGCATAGTTACGTGGAGCAGCAGCTGAGAGGGCGAGCAAGCAGCTGCTATAGAAGAGAAGGATGAAGGCGGCAGTGGATGCCATTCTCCGCTTGACAAATGGAATAATGAAGGTCGCGGCTCCTGGCTGATACGTGCAATGAAGATCACAGCCGCTGCATGAGCGCATGCAGGTCTCGGGTCTTACTGCCCCTTATATAGTCGCATATCAGGCCGTGATAGCTATGTTCAACCATGCAACCCTAGTGGTCATAGCTTCCAACAGTGGGTCAGCTGATCCATTACGCAGTTCATGCATGCACAAACAATTACTATCGGACATCCGAGAAGAATGCAGCACTTTAGAGTGTAGCTTTACCCCGCCGCAAATCGCTTAGGCGGTGTCTGTTGCTGGAGAACCAATGCCACCGCAGGGCCGGCGCCACCCGACCGACCATGTGGTCCGTAGAGCTGGTCCAGGAACAGACATGTCATGCATCCGTACTGTTAATGTTAACTCAGTAACAATGAGCACCTCTTCTTTGAAAGTGTCTGACAAGATGCAAGGCCACAAAATGCATGGCAGAAGAGAGCTAGCTAGCTATATGGTCATTCTAACAGTTCTATATCATTGCAACTATAGGTGTCACAATTATGTACCAGCAGTCACTTGAATCAGAACCAAAATTTAAACTCAAATTCTGCATGCAGAAGGAATGCTTAATGCATCACTTGAACAATACAATTGAAACTGAGAAGTACTTCTTCCCAGTTCATTGCTTGCATTTGTATTCATGACGTGTAGCTATGTCCAATGTAACAACGTTGACTAGTCAAACTGAGATCTGATTCATGCCTTCGCATGTACCAAACACAAAACTGAAGAGCGTGAGTCCTGGAGTACAGAACCTCCAGTATATACACATGCAGTCACCTCCATTGTGTATCACCTGCAGGACTAGAGCGGATGTTTGCGACAAGGGGATGGATGAGGGATCAAATGGATTGCTTAATGGCACACAGTGAGAGTTCCTAATCACATTAGCAGCTTAGTGAATGAACTGTGTCCTGCCCACTCACACATGCAACTGAAGCAACAAACAGTCAGGACATCAGCACAATGTATCACAGGACTGTCCCAGTGTCCCTCGACCCACACGCATGCACACATAGCTACACGACCAAGCACACATACATACACACATGTAGTGTAACAAGTGGGAGACCCTATGTGTTGGCTAGGTAATTGAAGGACACGTACAATATTATCTTCCAAACTAGGACACATTTCACAGTAGACCAGTATAACAAAGTCTACATCTGTCTACCTATATCTAGCTGATTTAAAGTCGTAAGTGTACGCAGGTGTTATAGCTAGCTAGCTAGTTGTCTTCATGCTGTGAGTGTTTCAGAATTGGCATGAGTTTCACAGACACTGACAGCAGAGCCTATTATTACTAGAGTATGTTTGCAAAACAGCTTTGCTGCAAATCAGAGGGCTCTTCCAAGAATCAAAGGCTTCTTTCGAAGTAGTGGAAGGCTCTGTGACTTAAGGTCCAGACCTTTGCTTATTACTTCTGCAGCTTCAATACAGTCTTTGGGATTTGCTGAATTTTTTTTGTCATGCAGACAGTATGAAGTTTCTACAACAAATATTAAAATCCGTGGCAGGGAACACGATATCAGTTACTAATTGCCACATTTGTTGTGGCATTTAAAGTCCCATCAATACACCCAGCCTAGTCAGCAAACAGCCTAAGAATAAGGTGTAGTTTGTGTTCAGACAGTACTAGGTTGAGTTCAGCGGATGTAGAGTTCAAGAACTTCAACTGGAGTAGCTATCTTCATTTGAAGTAGGTTCATTCCTACAGATACGAACTTCAATATCGTTAGTTGTGGCCTTGGGGAGCTGCTTGCAAAACCAGGGGGTCAGGTGGGGAGCTCATCTCACAGCAGGCAGGGGATCCACAGTCCTGAGGTGGTCACTTGAATACAGTACATTGCTCCATATTGTGCTCACTGAAGTAGTCATCTCCCACGTAGGAAGGAGCAGCTCTTCCACCTGAACAGGGACAAGAGAATCTGGAAGTGACAGCGAAGCTCCAGCTGTGTTGCCTTGTCCCAGGTCGTCATGAACTACCTCTGGTACTGTACCAAGCTTGTGTTCAACAGACTAACAGAGCCTAAAATCTGAATCCGGCATACAGAAATACTCTATGGAACTTACTGCATTGCATTGTGGCACATCGTTTGCACACCGCAAGGATTAGAAATAAGTGGACTGCTGTCTTGAGCTCCTTGTGCTTTGAAAATGGAGTCAAGAAGTCATGGTTTACGCAACCCTAATTGAGTATCTTTGATGTTTTTCTCAAAAGTGACTGTAGAACTATCCTCAAAGTAATTTTCACAAATCGGATATTAGTAGTTATTAGCAGTAACTATATTCTGTTCCTGAGCTTGCATGTGGCGTTTGTAATTATGCTTTTCCCAATCTGAAAATAGGACTGTGATTAAGAAACTTGGTTTAACAAAGATTACATCAAAACTTTGGTTGAATTTCAGAGCCACTATTTAACTACTTTGTTGGACAAATCTGCCATCAAAGGAACTTCTTACATGACGACTTCTAATTGATAATTAATAAGCTGTCATCATGCTGCAGACAGTTACCATAGTAACCTAGTTGTTACAATACCCAAGGCAGCTCCATTCATGCATCATATCATGCACAGTTCATGCATGATTTCAAGAAGTACATCTTTCTGACAATCACATTATTAACCATAAAGTATGCTGTGTGATAATATGTGTAAAGAGAATTTGATTGTACATGGGTGGAGCTTTTTCTTTGCATGGCATATCTTATGCAAGGTTGTTGATTGGCGAGGGGTACATGGGAATGAAGCTAATTCACTATAAGTATGGCAATAACTTACAAAAATAAGAAGCTAGTACTACGTAGTGGCCTAATGTCCACCTCAACAGCTACTTCAATCTGTTACACAAGTGTGTAGTTGCTCAAGTACTACAATTAACACTGAAGGTTTCCGTAGCAGTCATTGGCGGAGTTGCACCGTGTATACGACCAGCACCAGTAACTTGGAGAGGTATACATCCAGCAATACCATCTGAAAATATACCTGCTACAACCTCGTGCCAGGGGTGGAACGGCTTCAGAGGCTTTGATACGCTCCCAAGGGTCAGTATTGCTATCTGCAAGGGCTAGGCTGGTTTGAAACTCATCGTTAACAAGGGCATTCAATCGGTTTGTGAGGTTTCGACGTTTGTGAAGGGGCTCAGGGACAGCGGTGAGGCTCAAAGAGCGTATTGCAAACTCGGCCCTAGCTGAGCCACACTTTCGAGCGCATTTATCTACTGGAAAAGGCACTAGCCTCGCCGTAGCTGCCTTGCAGAGCACGTCCAGCAACTCGCTGGCGAATCACATCCCTCAAAGCACGCCCACCTCGAGCCACGCCCATGGAGAACAGTACTGTTACAGCCACTATGATCAGCTTGTGCTTACAGAGGATAATGTCCATGGTGCTGCACTCCCAGAACCACTGGAGAAACGCCGCAAGAGTGCCTTGGGATGGTGGCGCTGAGTGCTTGCTGTTGGAATCCTGCCACCATGGACAGAGGCAGCTACTTTAGACTGGTACACCCATTCTGATTAGCTACAGCCTTCTTAACTCTCTTGTAGTCGACATTGTCTTATACATATTCTGATACTGACTGCTAGCTACGTGTTATATATAAAGTTAGCTGCTACTGCAAGCATGTATTATGCCATTGAATGTACCTAGTTGCAATCCAAGCAACACCCTTCTTACCTCCTCAAACCTATTATGACTATATTATATGGCCGCATACGTACTGACCAGCGACATTATTCAGACATCTTTTCATGAGAGGTGCATGGGCCATGTTTGGAAATACAAAAGTGCAGAGCAACAGTTTCACGCATGCACCGCCCTCATTGACCGTGCAATGCAAGCATGCACATGTATAGCTAAATGACATGGCTGGTATAGCTCCTTCATATTTTATTCACAAAATTGGTCCCTCTACAGGATCTGAACACTTTATAAAATCATTGTCCCTATTGCCGAGCCTAGTCAAACATGTATACTAGCAATCATTCAGCCATTAACTATTAACAGTCCAATAAAGGTTTCATTATAGCCTTGATGAAGGAGTCGCCGGCTTACTAGTGGAGTTGGCTGCCACGCGGTGGGCTGTATAAAAGAAATGCAAAGCATGTGACTTCTGCTAAATTCCAACCCGGCAGAATAATTAACCTGCCATGTTATACAGTGAAACATCTCAATAGAGAACACATTGGGACACCATGCAGGTGTTTTATCCGTGGCCGTCCTCTTCTCAAATGCATTCCAACATATAGTCAAACCAATTATTTGGGACTTTGAAAAGTTGCGGGACTTCTGCACAGCTAGAGAGCTGTCCACCGCTGGACTTCTTACGTAGGCGAACTTGGGGGCAGTATAGCTGAGCGAATGAAGCTACTTGTTATTACACAAGTAATCCCTGATCCGCCCTCACTTGGAATATGCGTGTAGCATATGGGATCCACATCTGAAGAAGGACATTGAGAAGCTGGAATGTGTTCAGAAGTTTGGTCTTAAAGCATGCTTAAAACAATGGCACTCTACGTACGAGGATCTCACTGTGCAAGCCGGCATTCCCTCACTGACCATAAGGCGCCAACTCCTAAAGCTTTGTCAACTCTACAGCATTTTGAATGGGCATGTAAATTTTCATAACTTTCCTACTGTTTCCAGACCTTCACTGTTTGTCAACCGTATTCGTTCTGTACACTCTTTATCACTTTCCTTACCCTTTGCACACTCAAACTTTTACCATAACTCATTTTTTCCGTCTGCCATTAATTTGTGGAACAGTCTGCCTAGAGATATTTGCACATGTCACACCGTAAAAGTTTAAGCGTGCTGTAGTTAACTATCTCGTACACTAGTCATGTCTTTGTGCTTGTACTTTTGCTCTTGTGTTTGTATGTGGTTATTGGCCTGTATTAGCGTAGTAGCTATTGCCAATACCCAGAATTAACAAATTTATTCAGTAAAAAAAAAAAGAAGAGATCTTCTTCCATATATACATGTACAATGAAAAAAGATATGTAGGGGTGATTGTATACTTCACTGTTATGTTCAATCATCCCTCTTGTTTCCTTACTTTTTGTCATTCTGCATGGTATCCCTACATCCTGCTACATTTGTAATGTTTTTTATTACTTGTTTATGTAAAAAAAAATTGGCAGCAGGCGCATGTTTGAGCTGAATTTGCTGCAAGAGTCACCACACAGGCACCTGGGCAGTAGGTGTCCTTGCCTTGGTATATGGACAATATTACTCAGGTAGCTATTACACTTCCAGCATTGGCTGAAGAATCAGGCCCGGGCATCTCAAGTCAACCGTTCCCTAGATGGATGACAAAGCCACTGAGTTCTCCCTGTCTGCAGACCATGGCATAGGCAGTTTATAGTAGGGACATTCATATGGGTGTTGAGAGTTGAGATAGGTATTCACCCTGCTCACAGAATACAGTAGGTAGCACGAAGGTACTACGGAGAGCTCATCGACATCCTGCTAACTGAAAAATGAAGGTGAAAAAAAAATTTCCGCGCTTGGCGCGGATTGATCGGCGCTACGCGCCTCTATGCACTGCCTTCGGCAGTGGCCGTACCACTCCAAAATAGCTGGCGCCCGCCCTGTATAGGCTACCGTTTCTGAGATTTGGAGAGATTTTTTTGTATTGGCATGTATTGCGTGCACGTCGTATCCCTACATAGCTAGCTATAGAGTCTATATACCGACTCTATGATTGTACTGTTTCCGGTGAGTTCATGCAATTCTCGGCTATAGTTCGTGCTCTGCGCAGAACACAGCATGCAAAGTAGCAGCCAGGGTTTTGATGCCACAGGAATTGTAACTACTTAAGTTAGTTATACTATAATGTTGTACTCCTTTTTGCGGGTGAATTATAATCACCTGATTCTGTTTACAATAATTATTTTCTGTTAACAGTAGCTACAGTCACTCACTAATTAACGCACACGTATTGATACGAGTAGGAAGAGCACAGAGTCACAGACATAATCACCAAATTCTGTTCAACAATATATACAGTCACTTACCAATTCCTGCACACCAAGAAGTACGAGTAGGAGTTCACTTCGGGATCATCACAGCATTCTGCTACTGACGTTGTGTAGTAAAAGTCACCGATCTGGTCAGTTTCACAGTTTGGTTTGTAGTAGCAATAGCCTGTGCAAGTATTACACTGAATGCTAGCTATGAGCACAATATAGAAATTGTGGTTATTAAATTAATAGTGCGGTGAAGATGCTGAAGGTCTTGCGCATGCATGTAGCTAGCTATAGCTAGCTTACCGAGTGTTCCAAACAAGCTTAGGGATTCTATAGCTAAGACTCGCATAGCTAATCATTGCACGTGCATGTGTCCTTGGCCCTGGAATTGTCTTCTGAGTAAGGTTAAAAGCATACCTGGGCTGTCAGGGAAAGGCACTTGATTCTGGTAGAGGGAAGCTGCAGATAAAATTCAAATTATTTTCACACACTATATACGCGACAGTGCACGTGCATGCTCTGGACTTACGTCCGTAATTCCTGTTGGCCGGCTCCGCATAGTTACGTGGAGCAGCAGCTGAGAGGGCGAGCAAGCAGCTACCATAGAAGAGAAGGATGAAGGCGGCAGTGGATGCCATTCTCCGCTTGACAAATGGAATAATGAAGATCGCGGCTCCTGGCTGATACGTGCAATGGAGACCACAGCTGCATGAGCGCAATGGGGTGTCAGGTCTTACTGCGCCTTATATAGTCGCACATCAGGCCATGTTATGTTAATTATTGTTCAACCATGCAACCCTAGTGGCCATAGCTAGCTTCCTACAGCAGGTCAGCTGATCCATCACGCAGTTCATGCATGCACAAACAATTACTATCGGACATCCGAGAAGAGTGCAGCACTTTAGAGTGTAACTTTACCCCGCCGCAAATCGCTTAGGCGGTGTCTGTTGCCGCAGTGGAGAACTTCAATGCCACCGACCATGTGGTCCGTAGAGCTGGTCCAGGAACAGATCTCCATGTCATACATCCGTACAGTTAATGTTAACTCAATAACAATGAGCACCTCTTCTTTGAAAGTGTCTGACAAGATGCAAGGCCACAAAATCAATCAATCAATCAATCAACATTTTATGTCACTTGCATAAAAGCAACCAGCCTGGGGAGGCTTATGAGACAGGGTATTTATCATCATGATATGTGATATAATCGGATAGTTTACAAATGCATAAAAATTTTGTGGTTTGCAAGAATAATTATAATATACATGCTGTGGGATGTGCTGGGAGGTGTGGATACAGAGACAGCCTACATGAAGGACAGACAGCCTTCCACTGGCACCCCTCTTGGAATACCAGAGGACAGACTACATGAAGGATGGACAAGCCTTCCTCCGGTACCCCTCTCGGAATACCAGAGGACAGACTACAAGTATGACGGACAAGCCTTCCCCGGTGCCCCTCTCGGAGCACCAGAGGACAGACTACATGTAGGACAGACAAAGCCTCCCCCTGGTGTACCCTTCTCGGGATGCCAGAGGACAGACTACATGTAGGACAGACGAAGCCTTCCCCTGGTGTACCCTACTCGGGATGCCAGAGGACAGACTACATGTAGGACAGACAAAGCCTCCCCCTGGTGTACCCTTCTCGGGATGCCAGAGGACAGACTACATGTAGGACAGACAAAGCCTCCCCCTGGTGTACCCTTTTCGGGATGCCAGAGGACAGACTACATGTAGGACAGACAAAGCCTCCCCTGGTTTACCCTTCTCGGGATGCCAGAGGACAGACTACATGTAGGACAGACAAAGCCTCCCCCTGGTGTACCCTTCTCGGGATGCCAGAGGACAGGCTACATGTAGGACAGACAAAGCCTCCCCCTGGTGTACCCTTCTCGGGATGCCAGAGGACAGACTACATGTAGGACAGACAAAGCCTTCCCTTGGTGTACCCCTCTCGGAATGCCAGAGGACCGACTAACATATAGGACAGACAGGACAGACAAGGCTTCCCTGGCACCCCTTTTGAGAATACCACTGCTATATAGCAAGGAGTGCACATCGTTTGGTGTACATACAGAAAATGAGTTTACAAAGGTGTCTTGGTTGTTGGGACAGCTTTAGAATTGAGAGGGCTTTTTCAGTGGGATTCAAACACAGAAACTGGTTTCCCTCTATCCCACACATGACGTTGAAGAGGTCTGTCCTTTCATTTTGTAAGGCAGGGCAGTGCAGTAAAAAGTGTTCTTCATTCTCCACATCTAAGGAGCAGAGTTTACACAGCCTCTGTTGGAGAGGTCTTGCAGCACACCCAAAACGACCTGTCTCCACCTCCAATGGGAGGCACCCCATTCTCAGAGCAGCCATTACTCTTCTCCAGTCTGCTGGAATTGGACCAGTCACATAGGCCTCTGCGATAGGTTGGGGTTTCAATGTCCTGTAGAGTCTGAGCCTGCCTGTTGTCTCAGAGCCCCGGGGGAAGGTCCAGAGGGATCTACTCCACTCTTCAAGCTCTCTGGCAGCCAATGCATCCCAGGCAGAATCTAGGAAGTCCTTCCTGTTGAAATTCATCTGATCAGAATTGCACTGTGAATCTCCTAGTAGCTTCCTGACTTCTGTTGCCCAGTTATGCACTCCACCATCAGCCAGGTTGCAGCTCCATCTGAATACATCCTGTGTTATCCTCCCTTCAGGTAGGGTGCAAAGCCTGTGCCAAAATCTCACAACTGCAAGTCTGGTGTAAACTTTCATAGGTACCCAACCCATTTCCCCTTGCAATGCAACAATAGGGACCCTCATACTCACATTAAGAAAGAAACGCATGGCCCTATTTTGAATCACTTGTATCTTATTGTGAAACTTGAAGCCCCACAATGCTGCTGAGTAGTCCACTACAGTGATCACAAGGGACTGGAAGAGTTTAGTGAAAGCTGAGTATGGGAAGCCACCAGCTGATCTGCTCTTACTGATCAATCTGTTTAGGGATCTGTTGGCATTTGTTACAATGTGGTTAACTGACTCAGCCATATCCCAGTGTTCATTTACCCAGAAACCAAGGTATTTGTAGTTATGTGAGATTATGATGTCTAGATTTCCTACCTGAAAATTAAAACTTGTTCGGGGGAATCTTTTGCCTTTTTTCCTGAAGTGTATCACATTGGATTTCTTTGTATTGATACTCAGACCCCATTTACTACACCAGGAGTGTACAGCGTCCAACAACTTCTGTAGATCTTGCTCATTTTCAGTGAGTAAGATTATATCATCTGCATAGACAAGTGAGGAAATCATTCTGCTATCGCACGGAATGCCTATGTTTAGATCATTGATATGCTGAATCAGGTCATTAATGTACATGCTAAACAGAGCAGGGGATAGGAGGCACCCCTGTTTGACTCCTTTGTCTACAGGGAACAAATCAGAGAGTTTGTCATTCACTCGTACACTGCTCAGAACACTGGAGTACATCGCTTTTAGAGCATCTAAAAAGAGCCCATGCACCCCATAACCCCCCACCTTCAGCCAAAGGCAATCTCGCAGCACTGAGTCAAAGGCTTTTCGGAGATCTATGAAAGCTGCAAAGGTAGACTTCCCACAGGCTTTCCTAGATTCTACCACTGAAGCCAGGGTGAACAGGTGGTCTTGTGTGCAACGACCCTTCCTAAAACCATTTTGCTCATCCTCTAGCAAATTGTTATCCTCCAGCCAGACATTTAACCTCTGGTTTAGGATCTTAGAGTATGCTTTCAGGACCACAGACTGGAGACAAATGCCTCGATAGTCTTGGGGTTTTCGGGACTCACTGTTACCTTTGGGAATGGGTTGAATTATACCTTTACCCCATGGTGAAGGGGTTATTGAATTTTTGAAGCAAAATTGAAAGAGTTGGTGCAGAAACTGAATGCAGTCATCCTGTTTGAGGAAGGCTGGTTTCAGGTGATCAGCTCCTGCAGCTTTATTGTTATCCGCACTCATAACTGCTGCCTTTACTTCCTCATATGAGATGTCTGCATTTAGTTCAGTGGCATCTATGGGGTTCTGGTGGTGGAGGGGCGTGTCCAGGTCGGAAGAAGGTTGTCCTGTGACTGGAGGTCCTTCAGAAAACATGGTTCTAAAGTATTCACCCCAACAGTCTACTACCGCTTCAGGCTGTTTAACTTCATTACCACTAGAGTCAATCACTGAGGCAGGGAGTTTTGATTTAGCACGAACACCAAGGTTGTTGAAATATTTCTAAAAGGCTTTGGGGTTCTTTTTACATTTGAGCAACAGCTCCTGGTGTTCTTTAGCTTTGTATAGACGTTTTGCACATCTGACTGTACTGTCAAACGTTTTCTGGGTCAGTCTGTAGGTCTGTAGCTTGGAGTGGTTTTTCCTATCCTTTGACCAAGAATGAAAAGCCTTCCTCAGCTGTTTCCTCAGCAGAGAAAGCTCAGGGTCCCACCAGGGCTTGTGGGAGTGTTTCTTTGGGCTAAAGCGGATAGGTTTATGTTGAAGCTGTGAGTCCACTAGGGTACAGAATTGACCATACACAGAGTCTAAGGCAGCCTGTTCAGGTGGTAGGTGCTTAATAGATGCACAGAGAGTTTGCATCTCCTCTCTAGGTTCAGCTGACCTAAAGTAATCTTCTGTTTGAAGTACCTTGTAGCGAGGTGATAGAGGGTTATGGGAACTAAGGTTATTTGTTACTTTCATCGGGAAGCTCCAAGTGAGGATACTATGGTCAGGCAGTCTTGAGTCAACCTGGATGTTCAGATGGTCAACTATTTCTGGGATATGGTGAATAGAGAAGTGATTGAAGGTACTGAAAAGCTCTATTGGGACCAGGCAATAGTCTACCAGTGACATGCCAAGAGGAGAGAAAGAAGTAAACTTGTTACTGGGGACACCAAACCTACCATTTAGCATGCACATATCTGCAGATTGAAGGAAGTCTAATAGGAGCTTTCCTGATGCATTGGAAGAGTGATCTATTGTTAACCTGTTGGGCATTTCTACGGATTCCTCCTTGGAGTCCTGAATGCTCCCACATCTAGCATTGAAATCCCCACAAATGAAGAAGTCACCTTCACAGTGGTAATTATAAACCATAGTCTTCAGAGAGTCAAAGAAATCATGTGAAATGTCCCCTCTAGAGGAGTTGCTAGGGGGGAGGTAGCACACACACACACCGAGGCTATATTGGGTTTGCTTGTTGGTTAGCTGAAGCCACAAGATTCCTTCATAAGAGTTATCAAGGATATGAACATCGCATTGGTGTACTAACCAGTCCTTAACAAGAATGCCCACTCCTCCGGAGCCCCTTATTGCTCTATTGGAGATTGATTTTCTATTGTTACCATACCAGACATACCCAGGTAGAGATATTACTTCTTCCTTGATGAGAAAGGTTTCACACAAACAAATGATGTCTAAGTTGAGGTGGAAAATCACCTCTTCTCGTAACTTTCCACAGCCTGCCCCCCCCACCCCCCCACCCCCGTACATTCCAAAGTCCTATCTCAATTTTCTTTGTTGGGCTTGCTGGTCGGGGGGAAACCAAGGAATGAGGGTGGGCTGAAGTGTCTGGGCTGGGAGTGGTGGGAGTTGGAGGCTCATCAGGGGTGGAATTTGGGAGTTTTGTGGTTCTGCAGATTTCTGGCAGTTGGTATCTTTGGTGGGTAACGGGGGGCTCATTAGGGGTTGGGGGCGTGGCAATAAAAAAGGGTACTGTGTAAGCTGCCCCCTGTCGCTTTTGCTAGGTCTACGAGGCGGGTATAGGCTAAGGAACCATGGTAGATGGGATTGTGATTTCAGAGCTTTGTCTAGAGAGTTACACTTGTCTAGATTATGGCAACAAATTTTCAGGAATTTCTTGGAGCCAGTGAAAGTAGAGTCTCGTAGGGGTTGCGTTATGCTACATCCATCCAACTCAATTCCGTCAGATGAGAGTTTGGTTTGTACTTCGTCAATGCTGAGATGCCGGGGTATGTTGCGCAAGAAAACTACAACTTGAGGGGGAGTAGATTGAGTGGTAAGAGTTACTGGGAGGGAGGATTGGGAGTGTTGTAGGTGAACAGGGCTAGGAGAGGCTTAGGGCTGGGGGGGGAGGTGGTGGGGTGCGGATTGGGATTTACAGGGGGGGAGGGCCTGGTCTGCACAACATCCTTATGGACCCGACCGGAGGGTTCTTTGCATTGACTAACATGTGCAGGGGTAGGGGGTTGGGACAAAGGCAGGGTAGGTTCAGGTGCTGTATCAATGGGGGGGGGAGTCATCAGCAAGTGTAGCTAAGCTCTCAAAAGGGTTCTGATGAACAGGGATGTGGTGGGATTGATGCACCAGTGGCTTGGTTGCCGTAAGGGCTGGGTCACAAGTCAGGAAACTGACATCCTCATTAAGGTAGTAAACATGGGTACCGCGATCTCCGAAACCAAGTTGATGGATAAATGGGCAGCATCAAAGCGTACACAAGTTTCAGCAATACTTTGCATCAAACTGCTCCCTCTGCTTGAAAATGCCCTAAAACTCAATTTTAAGGCCCTCTACGAAACTGAAAATTTGGACCCTCTCCAAGGCCCCACCCACACTCTCACCCCATCATCAATACACACACAAAACAGGCCCCAAAACTACGGATGGATTTACCACCTGCTCTCCTCACTTGCAGGCTACAGCCCAAAACTCACTGCCACCCTCAAAAACAGAGGTTTGGCTACCCTAGGCTTTCAAAAAAAATTCCACGCACACCAACTAAAACCGACTCAAGCCAAGGCCAGTTTCCAAAAGGTCAACCTACCCCCTGCAAAAATCGGGATGCTTTTCCACGTTCACCTCTCGGTTACCGAGTTTTGGCCACACATCTACTCCCTCTCACCAGCCCAGTCCAGCTACCAAACCAGCCAAATTCGCCCTAACACGAAAATGGGCGGGGCCTGTAATGCCGAAAGGTCAGCTCTCTAGAGTACCTTGGCCAGGGAGCTGTCGGAGGCTGTTCACTTTCCAGGCTGTTCTTCGGCCACTTCAGCAGACCCACAAACATTCCTGCTCACTCCACCTAGCTATTCACACACAGATAGCCCATCGCCACATTCAATCAGCTAGAATAGCTTCTTACTTAAAAAAAAAAAAAAAAAAAAAAAAAAAAAAAAAAAAAAAAAAAAAAAAAGTGTTCAAACAAATCTTCAAAGTACCGCACGGCCACATCAGAGTACCGATTTGAAACTCGAAAGGGCCGCTAGCCGCATCAAAGAGAGAAGCCCCCCTTGTTTATTCCGGTTGCCGCCATGGGAAAACGTAAACAGATGAATAACTCTAAATAACCGTATGCAAGTGACGTCATCTCATTAATTATTCATGAGCAAAATTGCGCGATTTCGCCGATGCCGTGCTTCCTACCTTAAGCTTGTTAATCAAGGATTGAAGGCTCTTTATGTTTTCTTCCGATTCTTTGGCCTTGGCAAAAAGGGCCTTGTTATCATCTGCAAGTTCGGACATTGCTGTCTTGAGAGACCTCACCTCCACAATACAGTTTGGGCAAAACCAGGGGAGACCTTCCATGCGGCTATGGAGGTCAAGAGCATCCTGTGACACTCCAATGCATTTAGTGTGTGCCCATCCGTCACAAAGGTCACAACACAGAGCCTTGCTTTTTGTACTCACAGTATTGGAACATGAGAGGCAGCTTATCTTGCTTTTGATGGGCATGATGGTTGGAATAAAACAGAGTGTAGTTGGCTAATAGTTACAGCTGTGTTTTGCAAGCTATATATGTCGGTAGGACGTCGGTCAGACTTCACACTTTAAGGATAGAACTAGTTAGGTACACCAGCCAAGCGCACACTACACCCACTTCGATATATACCAATGGTATTCACACACTTAACCCAAAACTAGTAGTACTCCTGGAAGCGGAAGCGGTAGAAAGTACACTTACAGTGCCGAAAAGTTCACACCTGAGGGAGGGGCTAGCTAAGTGGGGTTGTAGTTCGCGGAAAGTAACTGTATACACACGCCTAGGAGGAAACACTAATAGGACACTGTTGACACAGTTACAACCACAAGGACATACCTAGAGTGATTCCTGGAACCAGCTATTGCGAGAGCTCTTCAGAGCCAACCGTCCTCTCCACACAAAATGCACGGCAGAAGATAGCTAGCTAGCTATATGGTCATTCTAACAGTTCTACATTATTGCAACTATAGGTGTCACAATTATGTACCAGCTGACCAGGGGCTCACTTGAATCAGAACCAAAATTTAAACTCAAATTCTGCATGCAGAAGGAAAGCTTGATGCACCACTTGAACAATACAATTGAAACTGAGAAGTACTTCTTCCCAGTTAATTGCTTGCATTTGTATTCATGACGTGTAGCTATGTCCAATGTAACAACGTTGACTAGTCAAACTGAGATCTGATTCATGCCTTCGCATGTAGCAAACACAAAACTGAAGAGGCGTGAGTCCTTGAGTACATGCAGAACTTCCAGTATATACACATGCAGTCACCTCCATTGTGTATCACCTGCAGGACCAGAGCGGATGTTTGCGACAAGGGGATGGATGAGTGATCAATGGCACACAGTGAGAGTTCCTAATCACATTAGCAGCTTAGTGAATGGACTGTGTCCTGCCCACTCACACATGCAAGTGAAGCAACAAACAGTCAGGACATCAGCACCACGCATCACAGGACTGTCCCAGTGTCCCTCGAACAAGGAGAAATGTCATTACCCAGGCTCAGTCCCATCCCACTGTCTGTAGTGTAGAATTTAGGGAAAGAAAGTTGTAGCTACTTGTAGTATGGAGTCAACATTTCATCAAAGTGTGGATCATAAAATGAATGTTTTGCATGTGAAGTGGATTTTCTATAACAGAGAGAGCCAGGGACCAATTACTAGAAACGTAGTACATGTAGCTATAGCTACTTGTCTAAACTTAGGCCACTGTGGGCCACACAATGTGCCAGGGGAAAACCTCACCCACTTGGCTAAGGAAAAAACCCTCAGATAATCTGGCTCCTAGCTAGACACGTCCATAATCATAGTCTATAAACTAAGAGAAACACTAAGAAAGGTGGTACAGCATAAGTAGTTAGCTACAAAAAATGAAACATCACAGGCAAAATGGACACGTGTGAATGTCACAGACAAATGTGGTTAAATTAATGATTGTTGTGGATGTGTCTGCTCACAGTGTTTTCCCCGTCCCACCGACCCCAGGAGAACCACTGCTCATTTTCGCCGCTGCCTTCTTTTCTGAACTTTCACGCTTTAATACTCCTGCTCCTTCGTATTTGGTGACATTGACTTTCTTTGCTGATTCTTTGCAAACTTCTGAATCTTCTGTAACAGTTTCAATGTCTGAAGCAGAGAAATTCTGTTCCAATATGGGATCGGTACCTTGAGGTTTAGCGGACCCATTTCCAAGAGATTTGCCGTCAAGAATGTTTCTAGCAGCTACGTCACTATCTCTCCATTTCAAACCTTCAACGTCTCCAGTGGGCACATTAGCAACAACTGTCTGTTCCACTGAGTCTTGACACAATTTATCAGGTTCAAAACCTCCATCAGGTAATACTCCAGTGACTCCTTGCTCTGAATTGTGCAGACATTTGACAGCTTCAATCTCTCCAGCCAGTGTGGTGAGTTCTGGGTCACGTAACACCTCAGTGAGGATCCCCCAGGTGACGGGACACTTGCCCCTGCCTGCAATCCATCGTTGGATGATCTCACCATTGATTTGTTCTGCATCATTCTTGTGTTTGTGGGCAATAGAGTTCACCCTTGCCATAGTATCGTCCTCTAGAAGAAAGAGGCCAAACTGGCTATACTGAACACCAATCTCCTGGGCAATGTTGATCCTTCGGTCTTTTGCTCGAAACCGGATACACTCGATCAAGGTCGGTCGGTCTGCTTGGTCTGATAGAGAAACATTCCGCAAAATTAATGATATCAAAGGATATAAGTGTATACGTAAATCACAACATGCTAACAACACCCCATGTGCAAACTTAGGGTGAGCCAGCTAGTTATAACCCACTATATGCTAGGTATCTTGGGCTAGGAATGAGATATGAAGCTGGGATTTGCACCATTGTGATCAGCATGAATGGAGCATTCCAACGATGTCTATTTTGGTGTCAGTTGAATTTTGACCCAAAATCATGGAAAACCATGGATTATAGCCTTTGGTTGACTGTGATTCCACAAGCTGCTGTTTTGGGTGCATGTTTGCTACCTGTGTTGCATGTGTGAGTGGACAGGACACAGTTCATTACCAAAACTGCTAGGAACTTTCACTACGTAGCTAGCTACCACTAAGCAATCCATTTTGTTCACTCATTCACTCACCAAACACAGCAAACATCCCGTCAACACAATCACATCCTGATGAATGAATCACGGGTAAAATAACAGTACTTCTATTTGAACAGGCCAACAAGAAAATAGCTAGATAAAAGCTAATGTAAATCTTGAGACCATACTATGAATACTAACAAGACGTCAACGACAGTAGACTAGATCAAAAACAAACAACAAAAGATGACGTCAACGACAGTAGACTAGGTCAAAAACAAACAACAAAAGATGACGTCAACGACAGTAGACTAGATCAAAAACAAACAATAAAAGTGGATTGATGTTCTATTATTATGTTATGAGGTTCATGCAGTGAATAATATTCAATCAACTTGGCATGGAGGTAAAATAGCACAAGATTGATGTTCTTTTATGTCTTAAGGTGCATGCAGCAAGACAATGTTGCTAGCTATATACCATCACTATTATTATTATAAACTGTTTGGATTGCAGATCAGCAAAAAGTAAGGAAACAAGGTAACTAGGGATGATAGCAGTATTCAACCCCTATAGACATCTTTTGTAATAAATATGTAGTGGGTTGAATACTGAACTATTTCACACTTTGGAATGTCATCATGATTACATAATTGGTTCATCTCTTGAGCGATAAGTGTACACAGGTGTTATCTGTCCTTGGAATGTAAGTGTTTCAGAGTTGGCATGTACTCACTCAGACTCCGACAGCAGAGACCTGTTGTACTAACCAATCGATGGGGCAGTTGATCAGCACCTGAAAGTTCATCTTCTGCTCGGTTTTGTGTACATTTTTGCTTTATCAAACTCCCCTTTTTGCTTCATGTGTAATCAACTTAGCTATGTTTTAGCTAGCTATGCGGTGGAACTCATAACTTTACAGCACTGGAAAGACAAAAGAATCCCACCTCTCCCCTTCAAGCATTGACGAGAATTACTATGACATCAGAACAATGCAGCTCTTTTCGAATAGTCACTCTAACAATGTACGTCACAACTCACCCAGGCCTTTGGACAATCACTGCCACTGAGTCACATGGCCATATCCACTGAGTCACATGATCATATCCACTGAGTCACATGACCATATCCACTGAGTCACATGACCATAATAAATTATGGTCCGGAGAGCCCCGGGAACAGGGACATGACAATGCATCTCTAGCTGATGCTACTAGTTGCCCCTTGCGGTCATAGGTTCCTGCAATCCAACCCTAGGTGTGACTGTGTGGCCAAGTGGTTAAAGCACTCGACTGTGGTGTGAGAGGCTACAGGTTCGAGTCCCACCAGTTGCACCTAGGAAGGGTTTTTCTCCAGGTTTTCTGGTTTCCCTTCCCAGGAAATAAGCATTAATTGCTTCCTGCCAATCTTGCCCATCTGGGGAAATTTCGTAACTGAAGAAAAAACAAACAATCGGTCAGCGTGTTATCAGTCTCAGGCTTGCATTCTACCCACACCTTCAAAGCTGCTTTGTCTCAACTCCAGAAGAATTGGTGTGTTTTTTTTTTGAGGTGATGTGTTTCAGTCTTGCACTAGTTTTTGCTTATGGCACCTGATAGCTAGCTAGTTGTGTTGACTGCAGTTGCAACGTAGCAGTGATTTTAGTAATATACAAAAATCCTTCAATACAAGCTGCTGTTTTGGGTGCATGTTTGCTACCTGTGTTGCATGTGTGAGTGGACATGACACAGTTCATTACCAAAACTGCTAGGAACTTTCACTATGCGTAGCTAGCTACCACTAAGCAATCCATTTGTTCACTCATTCACTCACTCAAACACAGCAAACATCCTGTCAACACAACCACTTCCTGACAAATGAATCACTTTGGTGCAGAGCACAAGATTCATGCATGTTCTCTAGAGGTTCATGCAGTAAAGCAAACTTGACTGTGAAGATTGTGTTCTTGCAAAGGAAGTTTACTGCAAGCCAACATTCATTATCTTCATGCATAGTAGCTAAACATCTGGTCAAAGCATTGGTTTTCTAATATTGAATCAACTTGGCATGGAGGTAAAAATAGTAGCTGCAAGATCATAACAATACTGTACGCAGATCAGTATGTTGGCACCAGGTGCAACTTGTGGAATTACAGCTAAAAATCCAACGCTCTCACGTCTACACATGCATCAAGCTGGTAGCTATCTTTCCAGACTTGTCTAGTGACTGACGACCGTGCATGCAGTATCGCTTTTTTGTTTCATTCTTACTGCCTCACATAGCTACACCGCTAGCATGCTAATAGCCATCAGCGTGATTTTCAAACACATGGTTGTAGCTAGCTACTTAATTTCAATTTGTAAAGTTAGTTGTTCTCAGTTCTCGAGAATCCAGTCAGCAATTAGAGAGACCCATTCCCATGCATGGCAGCATGGCCTGCAGACATGCAGCCATGCACATGCAGCTCAATGTCAAGGCATGTAAATCTTTGCCTCCACCCTAAGCATGGTACAAAACGAAATGGATTCAGGCGCAGCGTACATTTGTATCATGTAAAATCAGCTTACACATGTCAAATAATTAGCCTGCTTGAAAATTCACATAATTATGTGATGTAGCTTACACAAATAATTGTAAAATTAAACTTCTATTACAATGTTACAATGAGTGACGTACACCTACTTAGTCTTTATCCTGTATCAGTGGTGTGCTGTCGAGGATTGAATCTTGATATTGATCACTCTCCTCAATCGCTTGATTTTGTTGTTGCTCATTTCTGCCTTGTCCAACATTTTCTCCCTGCGTCCCATTCTGCTTTCGGCATCTAAGGCAGATCTGAAGTAAACTCCAGAGTGCGATTCCACAAAACTCAATGAATACAACGGCCATCGATGCACAAAGTGCAAGCATTTTGTATAGCTACACTTCCTTCTTCCTTGTTGCTGTAATACAGCACCACCCCAACAAGGAGAATGAGGTTGATTAGGAATGAGCTCTCAAGAATCATCACCGACTTACTCTTGTAGACATGCTGGTAGTTCATGTAGCAGAGAAGCAATGTTGTAAGACACAAGAGTAGAAAGATGATGAATAGACCAGCAGTGTAGATAGGAAACACAAACTGGAGCCAAGTTTTCCAGAATGCAGTCAAACCATCAAAAAAGCATGTTTGAATTCCAAAGTCCAGATTAATCCAGGCCACAAATACTTTCAGAAATGACTGCACAACATTTGTCTCAGTTGGTTGAGGAAACACAATGCCTCGATAGGCCCAAACAATGTTTGCATAGAAGATGAGTCCATTGATCATTCCCTCAGTGACTGTGAGGTTGAAGGCGGCAATGACAAACACCAGCAGGACTCCTGCAGCTGCAAACCAAATAAGGAGTGCCAGGTAGTTGTTTTTTGGACAGTAGATGCAGTGGGAAGATCCGAGTGCCAGACTGTAGTTCTCCTTGCAGCCACCACAGAGTCTTCCAGCATGGTTGAACACACACTGTGCATCCGGATCATCTTGAAGGCTCACCATTTTTTCACCAGTTTGGCAGTGTTCAGACGGACAGTACTGAGCAATAACTATCTGATCTGTGAAATTTGTGTTCATGTTCAACCACATAGGACCATTCCAAGAGATGTAACCAGTTCCATTAATGAAATCACATTTGACCTCCCTCTCAGTTAGCGCAGGGTAGCAGTCACAACCTGGGGGGTCTCCCAAGAGAGTGAATCCTGGCGGACATGACTGGAGGGTGACTGTGATGAAGACTGGTGTGAAGAGAAGTTCAGCATTGACCCTTTCATTCGAATGGTATTGCACAATGTCACCTTGTAAATCTTTTTTCTTATTGTAATAAGCCATCGCTTCATCCTGTGATGTTTCTTCTACGGTGAGGTATAGTTGCTCTTTGGTTTGGTTGGAATACAGTGTGTAGTTCATGTCTGTGCATAGCTTGGAGTTAATGATTGTTTGCGCAAACTGATGTTCAGGCTTGAGGGAGGGAGCATGAGACTTTGTTGACGGCATGAACCCAGCATAGACAGTGCCAGTGGTTGTACCGAAGCATAGACAGTGCCAGTGGTTGTACCGAAGCATAGACAGTGCCAGTGGTTGTACCGAAGCATAGACAGTGCCAGTGGTTGTACCGAAGCATAGACAGTGCCAGTGGTTGTACCGAAGCATAGACAGTGCCAGTGGTTGTACCGAAGCATAGACAGTGCCAGTGGTTGTACCGAAGCATAGACAGTGCCAGTGGTTGTACCGAAGCATAGACAGTGCCAGTGGTTGTACCGAAGCATAGACAGTGCCAGTGGTTGTACCGAAGCATAGACAGTGCCAGTGGTTGTACCGAAGCATAGACAGTGCCAGTGGTTGTACCGAAGCATAGACAGTGCCAGTGGTTGTACCGAAGCATAGACAGTGCCAGTGGTTGTACCGAAGCATAGACAGTGCCAGTGGTTGTACCGAAGCATAGACAGTGCCAGTGGTTGTACCGAAGCATAGACAGTGCCAGTGGTTGTACCGAAGCATAGACAGTGCCAGTGGTTGTACCGAAGCATAGACAGTGCCAGTGGTTGTACCGAAGTCTCCACCAACCACAACAACAGGCAGAGTAAATGTTTCACCAGGATGAGCTGAGATTAAAACATGTTTGAAATGTTATCTGCACACTGTAGTCGATGTTCGTCATCACAGATGCAAACACGTGTCACTTCTGAGGAGACTGCGGAAATGGAATTCTTGAAACCTGGCTCTAATGTGAAGAAGTGCAACACATTGTAGCTTTGCCTTACTATCATGTTGTCTGTAGCTGTGCAGAAACCAAGCAGCCTCACACCAAATAAATGCTCTCCTGCTTTCTTGGCATGGTTTTCTTCAAACTGCAGTTCGTAAGTATTCTTATCATCGTCATCTTCATGCATATAATCCATCAGGTGATAAAAGCAGTACTCATACTGATCTTCAAAGGGACTTGGTTTCATGTTCTGACCATATACATAAATTGCTCCCCCGGTCTCTAGGGCTGAGTTGTTGTAGAAGTACACACTTGTATTTCGGGCAATATTCAAAGTAGATGAGTACAAAGCCAATGCTCCTCCATTTGTTCCAGTGTTGTTGACGAACGAGACAGTTCCTGACAGTGTGATTGTGCTGGAGTATGCAGTGAAAGCTGTTGTCTGACTGTTAGTGAACGAAATGTTGCCACTCAAAGTAGCTAACATTACAATGGGATGCAAGAACTTGTGGAGCTGTGGAGAATGAAGTGTTACCGGACATCAAAACAGTGCTATTGCCTACCTCTATGCGAGAATCAGCGTGTGCAATGTCAATACAGCAGTCCTCCAACACTATACTGGATGCTTGATAACTGATGTCCAGCGACACTCCATTCAGAAATAAGCAATGGGTCAGCTTGATTGTGTTTTGACCTTTTTCGTCAGGGTAACTCTTGCGCCATAAGCGAATTGTAGCACCATCACTAAAGATTGAGTGTGCAAGAACTATGTCAGAAGTTGCTACACTATACGTAGAATGTTGCTGCAGATACAGTGTTGAAGACTTAAGATACGAATTGACTACTGACAGGGACGTTTGGCTTACACTCAAGACTGAAATTGTATGGTGGTGGCATCGAGTTGTGGGTGCATATGAACCTCAAATACATTATTAAACGAAATGTTAACACAGATGACGACTTCCTGGGCAGGATACATGCCTGCCATCGCAAACTGGATCACAGAAATTGATGGTGAAATTTGTGCTATTGTCCCTGACTGTGTGATTTCCACGAAGAAATAACATAGTGGCATTGGCCATATAGCCAAAGTATTCCCCAGTGTGAGTGACATAGTAGTCCAGAGTTTGGCATGGCTCACCAGTGGCAGGGCAGTCCGGGTTTGGGGGTGCGGTTGGTGTGACGTAGTAGACAACAGTCCCACCAGGTGGAACACCCTCAGCAGGTGAGACGAGGAAGAATCCTCCAAACAGGAGAGGTACAAGAATGACTAGCTTGTCTTGGGGCTTCATTCTATAGCTAGCTAGCTAGCTATACGGCTGGCTATGTGCTACTTCTTGAATAGGCGAGGCCTGATGACATTCACAAATGAATCATGTGACTTCACCTTGTCCTTACATGGACTGTGTTGCTATTGGAGAGATAGTTATCATGCAGCCAAAACTCTGGGCCTCAATTCATAACACAATCGTGAATAATTTGTATATGGAGGACATAATATATAATGTTGGACTGTGTTCTAAAGCACCAGATCTGAGCACCTTGCTGTTTACATGCATCTTGAGGGGGCTAACCAATCAAGACTTAGGTTATATTTGGACTATCAAAATTGGCACAAAATTTCGGCATCACCATAGCAACATGAAGATGTACATTCATTTGTCTTGTATAGCTATATGCTAGTTTAGAATAACGTGATTAAAGTTTCTTAAGGGTGATACCCTGTCATACTGGCTTAATAAATTGGTCTGCTGAATGTCAGCCAATAAATTAGCATGCATCAACCATAATTGAAAAACACGTTGTGGTGAATCTTCATCTAGGTTAAAGCTATATAGGTGAGACTACCCGGTAATAAACGTATCAACATTAATTCATAATGGTACAAAGCCAGTAAAACTGCCGGCAAATATGACAAAGAGGACACCTCGTACAAGGAGAGGAAATCCCACCCAGTAACGATGCTTGTCCTGCAGCGGGCCAAGGTAGGCATCAAAGAATGGAATAATCAATGACGTTCTTTGGATCATCATGCTCATGCAGTAGGCTGGTATAACAAAGTTGGAAGATACATCTCTCGGCCGTATGTGCTCACAGGTGTTAGCTAGCTGTCTTCATACTGTAAGTTAGTGTTTCAGAGTTGGCATGAGCCTGCTCAGACACTGACAGCAGCTGTGCCTGTTAATATTACTAAGTGTGAGTACTAGGGTTAACAACAACGGTCAGCTTTAGATGAAACCTGAAGCACCGCGGACAGAGGCAGCTATTTTAGACAGGTACGGCCGTCTCAATAGGCTAAAAACTATTTCATGAACAATTTTAAAATCATCTCCCGAAAAGCACACTCACAAGGTGTCTGCCCATTTTTCATGCATTATAATTTTAACTCTAGCTCTTCTAGTCAACATTGCATGCCACATAAATATTGTGACGGTGGTGACTACATGTACTGACTGACATGGTGAGTACAAACTTTGAACGCGGATTTACTGCTACTACAGGTAAGAATGCATGGTGTGGTTGAACATTACAGTACCTAATTGCAATTTCGGCAACGCCCTTTTTTCGTTCTCAAAATCCCAACTATAAATATGAAAGTACAGAGCAACAATTTCATTTGCCCTCACAGCTGCAATGCAAGTATGTAGCTAGCTGGCTATTATTCTACGATTTGTAATGACATGGCTGGTATAGCTCCTTCATCTTTCTTTCGCAAAATTGGTCCCTTTACAGAATCAATAAAATCATTGTCCGTATTGCCTAACCTAGTCAAACATGTACATGCCTATCACAACTAGCAATTGTTCAGCCATAAACTAATTAATTAACAAAATATGAAGGCCGTTTCATTGTTGCCTTGATGAAGGAGTTGCCGGCTTATTATCCGGATTGTGGCGGGCTGTATAAAAGAAATGAAAAGCATGTGACTTCCTTCAATACAGTCAGGTGGCCTTTTCGAGCAGCTGAATGCAGAGGTGTGTAACCATTCTTGTTACCTTCTTCTGGACTGGATTTGTGGTCATTGACAAGATACTTTGCAACCTCAAGATGACCATTCTGACAAGCACAATGAAGTGGAGTACATCCTCCATTTGTACAGCACTGTGGTTTACAGTTGCAATCAGAGAGAAGGAATTTTACAATAACATGATGTCCCTTCATAACTGCATAGTGCAGTGGAGTGAGACCAGCATTGTCACCAATTTGAGGATTGCAACCAAGTTCACTGATAAGATACTTCACTACAGCCAGGTGGCCATTGCTTGCAGCTGAATGTAGAAGTGTAAAACCATCCACATTACCATACTCCATACTACGTTTGTACTCATTCATAAGATACTTTGCAACTTCAAGGTGACCATGGTGGCATGCACACTGAAGTGGAGTGGCACCATCTGTGTCAGTGCATTCCATATTACAGTTGTATCCTGAGATGAAGACGAGGAATTTTGCAATGTTTAAGTGTCCTCCACTGCATGCATAGTGCAATGGAGTGAAGTGATATTTGTCCGCAATCTGTGGATTGCAGCCTAGTTCACCCACAAGGTATTCTACCACAGTTAAGTGGCCATTTCTAGCTGCTGAATGCAGAGGTGTATATTGAACAACATTTGTAGGTTCTGGGCTGCAGTCACATTCAGTGATGAGATACTTTGCAACCTCAAGGTGCCCGTTTTTGCAAGCACAGTGTAGTGGTGTATTGCCTTTAACTGTACAGCATTGTGGGTTACATTTGCAATCTGAGATAAGAAATTTAACGGCGTTATATCGTCCCTTCAAGATTGCATAGTGCAGTGCGGTGAGACCATCTTTGTTACCAACATTTAGGTTACAGCCGTGTTCACTGATAAGATACTTCATCAAAGCCAGGTGGCCATTTCTAGCAGCTAAGTGCAGAGGAGTGTAGCCATTAACATTACCAATTTCTGGACTACATTTGTGCTCTTCGATGAGATACTTTGCAACATCGAGATGACCATTCTGACAAGCACAATGAAGTGGAGCAAACCCTCCATTTGTACGGAAATGTGGGTCACAGTTGCAATCAGAGATTAGGAATTTTACAACATCATGGTGCCCATTCATTGTTGCATAGTGCAGGGGAGTGAAGCCAATTGTGTCAGTAATTTGTGGATTCGAGCCTAGCTTTTTGATAAGATATTTCACCACAGCCAGGTGACCACTTCTAGCAGCAGAATGCAGAGGTGTATAGCCATCAACATTGCCATGTTCTGGATTAAATCTGTGCTTTTGGATGAGATACTTTGCAACCTCGAAATGACCACCCTGGCAAGCATAATGAAGTGGAGTAAACCCTCTGTTTGTACAGCACTGTGGGTCACAATTGCAGTCTGAGATAAAGAATTTTACAATATCAAGGTGTCCATTCAGGGCTGCATAGTGCAGTGGAGTGAGACCATCATTGTTACCAATTTGAGGATTGCAGCCAAGTTCACTGATAAAGTACTTCACTACAGCCAGGTGGCCATTTCTAGCAGCTGCAGCTGAATGCAGAGGTGTGTAGCAGTACTTGTGCAGAGGAATGCTACCTCTACTGTTGGGCTTTTGTGGATCACAGTGATAGTCTGAAATCAAACACTGTACAATATTCAGGTGTCCACTTTTACTTGCATAATGGAGTGGAGTATTACCAGCACTGTCACTGACTTGTGGATCACAACCATTTTCAGTAATGAGGTACTTAACTCTGTCAAGGTTACCACTTTCACTGGCTGCATGTAGTGGAGTGTAGCCATCATTGTCAGTGCAGTGAGGATTGCACTTGTGCTCAGTTATGAGACATCTTGCAATGTGTAGGTGACCACTCTTGCAGGCAAGGTGGAGAGGAGTGCGGCCATTGGGGGTGGTAGCTTCTGGATTGCAGTTCTGTTCACTGATAAGGTACTGGGTAATGTCAAGATGTCCATGCTTGCATGCAAGATGCAGGGCTGAGAGACCTGAAGGGTCCTTGACGTCACTAGGATTCAGTACTTGGTTGATGATGACTTCTTTAACAGTAAGTAAGTTGCCATTTGTACATGCCTGAATCAGTAACTCTTGTGATGCCATGTCTGAGGCATGGATTGTTGTTGTTGTTGTTGTCTGAGGCATGGATTGTTGTTGAACAAGCTAGACTTTATCAAATGCTTGTATATACTTTGCTTCTGTTCTGTACGCAGTAAAATGTGCCGTCTCACTGAGTTCTGTAGATCCTAGTATAAATGGAAATTTGATCAGAAATTTGGTGTCCCATTCTGACATTACTGACATGATACACTGATTTGAGTACTGTTCATGTAATACAGCTAGCTGTTGTAAATCTCCCTTTCCACCACATACCATCTCCCTTCCATCCTCAATCTCTATGTCTACCGGTATTCCTGCTGGTACCCTCGGCCTGGTAACAGATTGATTACTAGGTACTGGGTAACTATAGCCTCGTACCCAGGCCCATACATGGAACGCACAACAGCAGTCTTGAGTTTGGGTAGATGAATCATGTCTGTCCCAGTGGCGGATTTGGGGGGGGGGGTAAGGGAGGTTTGGCGGCTAGCAATCACTTTTAGTCTCCAGCGCTAGACAAGTCACCTCTAACTTCAAAACTCAGGCCAGGTCAGACGTGTGTCATGAATGCATTCACGTGACCGGTAGTGGATGTGGCAACACAAACGTTTTGGGCGCAGTTCATGCACCCCCCCTTTCTATATATCTAAATCCGCTACTGCATGTGTCCATCACCGATTACTGCATAGTCATTAAATTCTTCAACTTTTGAAAGAGTGTAGCCTTTTGATAAAACTGCTGCTCTAGCTCCTTGCAAGGCTCGCTTGTAGATCTGGTCGCTGTTGGCACTTGAGGACTTTCTACTAAGCCATCGATCACCAATTAACAGCTAACTGCTGTGTGAAGTAGAATGCATTCGGTAAGGAAATGTAATCGCTTAGGGAGCATTTCCAACTGAAAATTTGTACGCTTAGCGTCATACGGGGGATTATTATATACATGTACTACAACCACATGCACGTATAGTCTTGTGATGAAGGCACGACGTTAAGGAAGGGGGGTCTAAATTTATTAACGGCACTATGACACTAAGCACGTACATAATAGTTTGGAAATGCCCCCTCCCATGATGCGCCAACTCGAGGCCATTTTCCACATTCCGGTGTGTGGGCCTAGCAGTGTAACATGGTTTCCACTGGAATTCAATTGCATTCTGCAGTAATGACCTCAACAAGGAAATGGGGAAATGTGGTATGATTCTGTTTACAAAACACCCTGGATTCTTGCACTGTGAGGAGAATTCTATGCAGACAGCCCTGTTGCCTGGATAAACAGACTGAATGCCTATACACATTATTATAACATATTTTGACACCACATAAGGTGTACACAACACATAGATAATATTACATCTATTAGTAGAAATATAATATTTTTAACTCATGTTGCACAAATCCATTAACACACAATGAGGGATCTTAATCTGCATAATTAAATTCGCAAGTGACATAGAAACAGAACTATAACTACGCACAAAAGAATGACCAAACTTAAGGTTATAACCAATGAAATTACGACATTAAACAGTGGAGAATACGGAACACACCAGGTGATTGCCACAAGCTCTGGCTTGACTGATCAACTTACAGCAACGACTGTACATTGAATATACTAGTACAATTAGAGATAATGTGAAGAAGATCAGTGTGACAATTGAAAGGTAAGGACCAAATACGACGTAAAATTTTGTTCATACTGACATCTATGGACCGTAGGGATTGGGCTAGCCTCGTTTCCCAGGCACCGTCCTGGGAAACGAGGCTAGCTAGGGATGGGTGATATACCATGTAACTTTGCCATCACTGGTATAGAGCATTGACAATGATACAGCCAAGCATCAGATCACTCTCTATATCTAGTGAACCTTTTGACACGCAGTTTCGTACACACAGCAAGCAAGCAACAAAGTTCAAGAAAAAGCGTTTAACTCTTTACCAACCAATGACCGTCATGAACTCCAATAAGACTATAGGGGCTTTAATGCTACAAGCTATAGCTACTTTAATACAGGCTGTTTCTTATGGTTGGTAAAGAGTTAAGCTACTCATTCCATGTGCCTAGTGCATCGATCAGTGTTGCGGCTAGTTGTTATGTACAATTATGGTCCATTCGCATGGGGTCTGGTTCCGAGACTAAACAAAGACCTGTGTATAGCTACAATGTCATCCATTTGATTCATGCATGTCCTTCCGCCTTCAAAGCATATGCAACCATACATCCAATTGACCAGACCCTCTACCCTGGATCCCATACAGCATGGACTATGCAATTGCTTAGGGACTCATTCCCAGACCTCGATCATTATACTTCCCCACAAATGAAAGACACAGTTTTACACCTTACTAACTTAGCAATAGTTACGTATATGGCTTATGGGTAACTATGCAGCCATGCATGCTGCAGTACTATATACAGTATTAAACTTGGCTAACCTGCAGTCCTTGGGACTCATCCAGAGATATCACTCGTGGCTAACTGAATTCAAGCAGAGATATATGACTTGGCCAACTTGAAGCAGAGTTAGCAACTAGCTAGCTATGAGTATAGCTAGCTACAGTGGCAGTGCCACCTGAATTAGCTAGGCTTGAAGCAGAGCTGACTTGTAACAAGAACTAGCTATACTCTACAGCTAAAGAGCAGCTACCTACAGTGGCAGGGCCACCTGAATTAGCTAGCTACGGCTGGTTAGCTCTTTCCACTTCAGAAGTGAACAGGAGCTGACTGGACAGTAGTTACATGTCTATCTACACGAATACTACCACTGCCCACATCCAGATACCACCAGGTCCTGTGAGGAATTCAATCAAAATTGTTTTCTCCTGTTGTGCGCACTACAGGTTGGATAATCATGTAGGCACTAATGTGTTACTTCCTACTCACCTTTATGTGTAATATAAATTTTAATCTTAGAGTTTGTTAGCCTGGATCGATAATCACATCTAATAGCAGTCACTGCATGTGGTATGTCAAGCATGTCAAGGGGCGGTCACTCCAATACACGCCGTGCTTACAGCTGCATGCAACTGCGGGCCCCAACTGTCCAAAAACTGCCTGCATGTGCACCATGCTGCTAAACAGCCAGTGACCGTTGCTAAGTAGTACAGCAAGCCACACCTACATCTGCCATATACGGGTCATACATAATCCCCAGTCGCAGCTCTAAGTTAGCCTCATTCCTAGGCTCCAACCTGCGC